>JAQZBX010047450.1:0-20482 GCA_029593785.1 Cabassous unicinctus
TAAATAAAATAAATCTTAAAAAAAAAAAAGAAAAAAAAAGAATCCCCTTCTCTACAGAGAGGTTATTTTCTAGTCTGACTCAAAACACATGTCTTGAGGACAGTGGGGCTTTAGGGAAGACTTTGCCCAATTCTCCCAAAGCATCCTCCTGCGTAGGCCTCACCCAGAGAGCATGCGTGAGCGTGGCAGAATGAAAAAGGCCCAGCGTTGGAGTCAGGGCCCAGGATTTGAATCCCAGCTAAGCCACTTACTACCTGGAACCAGAAGCAAGATAACGTCTCTGAACTTCAAGTTTTCTTAACTGTAAATTAGGGTTAAAGATACCTAGAGTACTGCCCCCCAAGAAATCTGAAAAGATCTATGTAAAATGCCTGTTTGATACAAAGTGCTCCGAGAAAGGGGTAGCTATTATTATTATTACCACAAGGAAGCCTAGGGGAAACTCAGCAGGAAGCCAAGGGCTCTTCTGCGAAAAAGGAACCGAAATAGCCCCGAGCGGCCCCACCCACCCCTGTCAGCACGTCCGCTTGCTGGGGGTGGAGAAGGAAGAGGACGCTCTGCCTCCCGCCCCCCCAATACAGACCCGAGTAGGAGGCTGGGCTCGGGGTGGGGTGGGGTGGGGTGGGGAGGGGGTGTTTTGCTTTAGAAAAGGGCGAGGGCTGCCCTGGGCCTTCTGCGGGGGGAAGGAAGAGCTAAAGCCTTGTAACCAAAAGCTCAAGGCCAATCCATGGCAGGCCCCAAGGCCGGGTGGCGGGGGGAGGCTGTCCTAGACCGGTTTCTCCCCGCGCTGTTCTGCCTGTGTCAGCCGACCTCGCTGCGCCCGGCCCCCCTGTGCCCTCTCCACGCCGCCCCAGGCCCCAGTCTGCGCGCGCCGGGGGTGGTCCAGGGCGCGGCCGGGCGCCTTCCTCCTTCCCAGGCAATCGGCCGGGGCCAGCCTCGCGGCCTCTTCTGCTCGGCGCTCGCCGACCCTCGTTGGGCCAGCTTGGGCAGAGGACAGAGGACAGAGGGCAGGGCCCCTCCTGATGAAAAGAATATTCCCATTTCCACGAAGGCCTCTGCCAGTGAATGCACCACTTCAAGACAGGCAGGTTGCCCGTGGCTCACACGGCCGCACCGCGCCGGGTCCCTGTACCTGGAGCTTTCGGAGCATCCCTTCAAGGCCTGCTTAGGGTTGCCCGGAACAGTGGGCTCTTTCTTCGCTTCAAAACCAGCCCACCTGTGACCCTAGCTGACCCTCCCTTCCAGCTCGCTCACCGAGACTCCACACGGTTGGAACTTAGCTCAGCTCCCAGCCCAGGCTTGGGGAGGGAAAGGGAAGAAGGTATGTCTAAGTACTCAGAAGAAATGTGTGCAATTTCGGCTTCGACACAGTTCACAAACTAGGGAGAGGAAGAACTACACTTGATTCAGCCCTACTGTGTGCCTGGAACTTTACATAATGTCCTCTGATTAATCTTCATAAGAATCTTGTATGGAATGTATCATTTTAGGCCTGGACAGGAGGAAAACAGGGCTCTGAGAGATTAATGTTACTGCTGATGAGGGTCTGGCTTGCAGTGAAGCCAAGGCTTTTTTTTCCCCAAAAGACTCAATGTCATACAGGACACCAAATAGTGTTCAGACTCAGAACCCCACTGGGGAGCAGATGTAGCTCAAGTCGTTGAGCACCTGCTTCCCATGTACCAGGTCCTGGGTTTGATCCCTAGTACCTCCTAAAAGGAAGGAAAAAAAAACAAAAAAACCCACGGGTTCCCCTGTTTGCTTGGGGAGCAAACAGCAAGGGCAGTAAACGTACTCCCTAAAGCAAGTTAAAGGCCTTTCTAGGGGCTAGTGGGTAGGCAAAGAGGCACAGTCTTTTGTTGTTTCATTCACAAAAAGGGACCAGTAGTCTGAGCCACTCCTCTCCACAGCTACTCTTTGCCATCAGCCCCAAGGAGTCACCATTCTTCTCCCACTTCTCTCCCAGGACCGCCTGCCCTCTCACATCCTGGCAGCATATAAGTGGGTTCCCAAGTGGAGACTCTTTTGCCTCTTTGGGAGGTTTCTTGAGCTACCAACTCCTCTTTGTTAGATTAGACAGCACTTCCTCTAGGAAGTCTTCCTTGACCCCACAAGCCTGGGTCAGCTGCCTCCTACCTACCTCACTTCCCATATTTGTGGCCCTTATCACACCACCTATTGCAATAACTTCTTTCCTTATCTGTCTCCCTTGGAAGGACTCTACCAGAGTACAGGAACTGTGTCTTGACTGTTAACTTCAGCATTTAGCTGAAATGCCACGGTCCAGCTCCCAGGATGCCAGTGTTCCCAGGAACTTCGTTTGAAAACCACTGGACAAGAGTTTGGAAGTTTAAAAAGGGAAACTGAAAAACCTGACCTTTTATAATGAGGAAAACGACAACAATAATAATAGCTATCATTTATTGTTTATTGAGGGTTTATTATTAAGTGCCAGGCACTGTTCTAAGTATGCCTCAAAAAAAAAAGGGCCCTCTACCTTTAATGTGCATTCAACCACTTGGGGGTCTTGTTAAAATGCAAGTTCTGACAGGGCCTGAGATTCTGCATTCCTAATAAGTTCCCCAATGCTGCTGACACATGGACCATACTTTGTATAGCAAGTCTTTGGAGTATTAACTCATTTCATCCTCAGGAGCCCTATGAAGTAGGTGCCACTATTATTCCCATTTTACAGATGAGGAAACTGAGGTTAAGTATATATAAACTTAAACCAGGATAAATGAGCTGCAGGGGAATGAGGGAGTGAAGAATTGTGTGGCAGGGTAAAGTTGTAGAAAGAGAAGCAAAGTTCTAGGCAGAGGAAACAGTAGTTTAAAAAGCCTGGCATGAGGGACCAGAGGTGGCTCAAGTGATCAGGTGCCTCCCCCATATCGGAGGTCCCAGGTTCAGTTCCCAGTGCCTCCTAAAGAAACAGGGAAGATCAATAGACACAGCAAGTGCAAACAACAAGAGGGTGGGGAGAGATAAATAAAATAAATCCTTAAGATAAACAAAAAAACCCACAATAATTTGAATAAATATTTAAAAAATAAAAATAAAAAGCCTGGCATGCAGGGGAGATGGACAGGGGTTATGGGGCTCTTTCATCTGTTAGGCAGTATGCTCATAGTACTGAGCTTTCCAAAGACCCCCCCCAAAATGTACTGGTACTTACATATGAAAACTGAGAAATTTAAATTAATAATAATTCCAAAATTCAAATCATTAAAAATCCTTTTAATTTTTTAATATGAAAATTGTAATGAGTGATATGGGTACATTTTAATGCATTTGATAAGAAATGGGGCCATGGGGCCGGGCCTCCCACAGTAAAAGAGTCTAGGGCCCACTAAGGCCAGGCCAGGCCCTGGCCACACTGGGTTTGGAGGTAATCCTGAGGGCAGCTGGGAACCACTGATATAAGCAGGAAAATGTTCTCTGTAGCTTAATGTGGAGAATAGATTGGAGGGAAGCCAGGCTGGAGGCCCAGTAGGCTAGAGACCAGATAGGCAGTGCAGTCTTCAAGGCTGCTAGGCAGTCTCTCCTCAGTGCCAAGATTAGCATAAAATGTAGCACTATACAGCCAATTATTCTCGGATTCCTCTGGCCCAAATGTGACTCAGCATTTTAAATTTACTAAAGATTTGGGGACAAGGGTTTTGCCAAATCCTTTCTCATCAAGGTCAATGATGCTACGGTTTAAGGGAGGTGTTAAAAGCACAAGCTTTACAAAAAGAATAAACAAAAAATAAAAGAAAAAAAAAAGATATAAAAAATAAAAAAAGAAAAGAAAAGCATAAGCTTTGAGTCAAATAGACGTGGGTGCAAACCCCAAATCTGCTACTTCCAGCTGTGTCACTTTGCACAAGTGATTTAACTTCTCTGGGCCTTGGATTCCTGATGGGTAAAATGGGCATAATACATTCCTCATGGAATTGTTTTGAGAATTAAGTGAGATAAACTATCTATATACAGTGCTTTCCCCAGAATAGGTACTTAAAAATAAAGGATAGTGATATCATATATCTGCAGTTGTTCTGAGACCTAGTTAAGTTTTCTTTAGGAAGAAACAGAGGGTGGGGTAAATAACTAAATCCTTCCATCAGTCTTCTGGAGTAGAAGTTATTATCCCTATTTGGTAGATAAGGAAACTGGGGTTCAGAGATCAGGGAACTAAGGACAGAGAGTAGAAAACCTGCAAGACCTGGAATTCATTTTCTTTTCACTTCTGTTGTGCCCTCCCTCCAGCAGTCAGCATCTGCTGCTACCGACTCTCTTTGATGAATCAAAACCTATTTCCCTTAGCAGTGGTATGGCTCAGTCACAGCCCAGGGCCCACCACTGAAGGCTCTCCTCCCACTCCATTCACCCCCCAACTCCACTCACCTCCCAACTCCACTCACCTCCCACTCCACTCACCACCCTTCTTCCCCACCCAACTTCTCCCCCACCTTGTCCCCAATTTTAATGCCTCTGGATTTCCCGTATTTAAGAACTTGTGTCTTTGAAAGGCAGACAGAACCGCCCCGGCCTGGGACTCCTTCCAGGGTACCTCCCTTTAAAGAGTGTAGATAAGTAGGTCACACCAGGATGGTGGGGGAGGAAAGCTGACTTCTTATGGGAGGAGGAAAAATCCTGCAGGTCACATGGAGACTGGAAAACAAAATAGCAGGGCTTTTCTCTCTCTTTCTCCCTTGCTCACTCTCTTATCTCACAATCTCAAAATTACAGCCCCCTGCCAGCCATTATTACTGCACAAAGTACTTTGGGGACAGCACAGGCCATACTGAGCTCTTGGGGTCAGGGATACTAGTGGAAGCTGTATTGAGCAGAAAGCTTCTCTACCGTTTGCTCCCTTCCATCCCACCCTACCTCCTCTTCAAACTACCCCCAGGCACATTTTCTTCCTACTTGGAGAAGAGAAATCTCAGTTTTTAAGGAGGATTTGGAGCTTCACAAAGGCCTGAAAGCAGAGAGTTCTACAGACTGGAGGCCTGGTGAAGCCAGAAAGGCCCTGGCGGGGAGCAATCTCAGAGATTCCATGGTGGCAACCAGAGCAAGTCATGGGCTTTGTGAGATTTCAGCTCTTCAACCCAAAGAGGGGTGTAGATGAGCATTAAATTGTGTAGATAGCTGTGAAAACCAGAGAGAGAGAAAGACACACACACACACACACACACACACAGGGGTGTGGCAGGAGAGGTCCAACACTTACCAACTCCACCCTGCCCCACGGTCCCCTGGGCTAGAGCCTTGTTTGAATCATAACACTGCTGGGCGGCCCCATTTCTAGGAAACTGTGACCGAGGGCGAAAGGTCCTGGCTCTGTGAGTGAGACCAGCCTGCTTGGGTACAGATTAGGATGGAAAATGTATATCCGGGCAGAGGACTGGTCCCTGGACTCTGTGCCCGGGGCACAAGGCGAGCACACAAAAACAAAAAGACCAAAGCCTGACCCTCGCACCCTGGGGTAAACAAAGCCGGTTCCCTGGATAGGGGCTGTGGAAACAGGGAGTTCACCTCTGGAGAGGCCGAGGGGTTTTCCACTCTCTTGGCGAGGAGGCTGGTGAACTTCCAGCTCGGAGGTTCACCGTTCCAGGGCAATGACAGCTCTTCTGCAGAGGTGGGGAGGCGATGCTGCCCACGGCAGGATGCCGCCCTCGCCCACCCGTCTGAGGTTTCAGCACTGCCCCTGCCCTCCCTACCACTGTTCCCAAGTTTGGCCCAGGGTCCTGGGAAAACTACTGAGGGATTCTAGGCCCCTCTGCTCTTTTTCCTCCACAGTGGTCCTCCCCTGGCCTCTGTGTCTGGCAGCTCTGTGGGAACGTCCCCTTCGTGGCTGCAGTTGCTCTCCTTCCTCCCATGAGAGGCAGGGCTGGGCGACAAGAGAACGACATCATCCATCTTCACCTAGCAGGGGAGGCCTGTCAAACACACCTCTTTCCCAGGCTGGAGTAATCTCAACCCATCTCTCATTGGAGTGGGTGTAAATCCCCACAAGTATGCAGCAGGCAAGTAGTAGCAGTGACAGTGCAGTGGTGCCCCGAATTGAAACGAGAAGTTTGGACGCGTGAGGCGTAGATCCTCTGTGCTCTCAGAAAGGGGCTCACAGTTCCTCCTCCCGGGCGTCCCCTCCAGTCTGGGCCCCTTGCTTTGCCAACAGCCCTGCCCGACTCCGGGTCTAGTGCATACCCCTTGGCTCGTCTAGGACCACCTGAGCGAAAGAGGGCCAGTCTTGGAGCCTTCATACCCCCCTGACCCAACCATTCAATCAGTCACATCCCTGAGCAGTGGTTATGAATTTTAATGTGCAGCAGAATCACCTGGAGGCTTGTTAAAAATACAGATTGCTGGTCCCCATCCCCAGGGTTTCTGAATCAGTAGATCTGGAGTTGGGACTGAGATTTCATTTCTAACAAGTTCCCAGGTGATGAAAAGCCCCAGGGACCACATTTGAAAACCACTGAGCTACAGCACAGCAAAAAAAAAAAAAAAAAGCTTAGGTTTTGTTCAACCCTGCTACGTTCCTGCTCTCTGATCTTGTACTTGACATCTCTGAGGTCCATTAAAGGTATACTAATGGCCTCTGGGTAGTTGAGAGGACTAGATTGCCTTATGTATTTGAAAAACACTTGCATTGAGTATGGAAAATTGAATATGAATTAGTCAACAAATACAGTATTGATTGAGTTTTGTCTGCTGACCATTGGATACTCTGCCCAATGTCCTGGCCAACACTGGACATAGTATCTGTAAGGAGACTAAAGTCCAAGTAAAGATCATACATCTCTGGACCTCACTTGTCTCTTCTATAAAACAAGGGCTTTGGTCTACTAGACTAATGGCCCCTCCGGGTCCTGTCTGGAAGTCCAACTCAGGGAAGGGAGTTAGATCCTTGAGGGCACAGCCACGTTTTGTTTTGTTTTTTTTCCTTCTGCAAAGCAAAGAATATCAACCACCAGAGTTATTGGCCAGTCCATCCCCAAAGAGATTACTAGGCCCTCAAGGTCCATCATGATCTGGCTCCAGCCTATTTTATGCTCTTATTTCCCACTGTTTCTCCTCCATTCAGCTCACAGTATAGACAAATTTGACTATTCACCCTTCCCCAAAGATGCCTTTTATTTTCCTGCCTTCAGTCTGTTTACAAAGTTCTCCCCACTAGAATACCCTTCCCAATGAAAGTCCTATTCATCCTTCAAAGCTTACTCAATGATTATCTCCTCCAAGGAGTCATCCCAAATCCTTAGTTCCTTATCTATCATCCATCTATCTATTGCTCCATCAATCTATCATCTATCTAACCTCTCTCTCTCTCTCTCTCTCTCTCTCTATATATATATATATAGTTACATCATTTATCAGCTACTATATATCTACTACAAGTGATTTTTACGTTTTTCTTTAGGTGGTAACAAAAAATTTTACTAGGAAAGCAGATGTGGCTCAAGCGATTGAGCTCCCGTCTACCACATAGGAGGGCCAGGATTCGATTCCCGGGGCCTCCTGGTGAAAGGCAAGCTGGCCCGCACAGCAAGTTGGCCCATGCGGAGTGCTGGCCTGCGCAGGAGAGCTGGCGCAGCAAGATGATGCAACAAAGAGAGACACAGAAGAGAGACAATAAGAAATACAGCAGACCAGGGAGCTGAGGTGGTGCAAGAGATTGAGTGCCTCTCTTCACTCCAGAAAGTCCCAAGATCAGTTCCCAGTGCTGCCTAAAGAGAAGACAAGCAGACACAGAAGAACATACAGAGAGCAGACAGCGAGCGCAAAACCACGTTGGGGGCGGGGAGGGGGAATAAACAAATATTTAAAAAATAATGTTACTGAGGTTGTATCAGGTATAAGATCTAATCCAATCAAAGATGACAAAACCTAATCCCCACCTACTCACGTATGATATCATCCCTCTGAAGGGGCAGTATAGAAACTCATTTGTTTGCAGGTTTGTTCCTGAATATCACATTTCTAAATTCTGGTCTTAGAGCCTACTCAGAAATGAAAAACAAGAGCTGTGATACTATGTAAAGTTTTTTTAAAAAGTGGAACAGCCTCTCAAAAGGAGTGCCTACTTACACAAAGATTAGCCGACTATTTATCAAATAAACATATATGTGTATATGTATGTGTGTGTGTGTGTGTGTGTGTGTGTGTATATATATATATATATGCATATTAAGGACCATATTGCGAAATCTATTTATTTATATATAAGCACACCTGCTTTTCTGATTGTCTTTTTTAAATTACAGGTTTTTTTCCCTATTGTAAATGTAACACACGAGTTTGTATAAAATGTGTAAAGGAAATAAAAAATAAAAAGAAAAGTAAAGTAAATGAAGAAAATAAGTCAAGTCATAAAGTCATAAAATCAAAATAATCAGCATAAACATTCTGGTGTATGTCCTGTCAATAATTTTCCTACACCTATTTATTCTATATAATTTTTAAAGGAAATTTAAATAAAATGTTTATACAGTTCTATATCCTACTTTTTTTACTTTATAATTATTTTTTAAATTTCTTTTAATACTCTTTCAAAACATTACAAAGTTATCCATTCACAAATATATCAAACTTTATTTAACCATTCCTTCATGACTGAATACTCCATTTTTTGCTATAAATAATAATTCAACGAACATCCGTGCATATCTAAAGACTTCTCTGATTATTTTCTTAAACTGATTCTAGAGGTGGGAATACTGTGTTATTTTTAAGGTTCTCGATACATATGGCCAAATTGTTTTCTGGAACTTCCATTCGAAAATACTTCCAGTGTACATTATCCATAGTCCTTCTTCTACTCATAAGTAATTTTTACCTCCACTCCCACAGCATTCTGTCTCTTTCTTGTCACACTCATTTCTACCTTGAATTGGCACTCATTACGTACAAGTCTTAGTTCCCCTACTAGCACATAAGCTCTCTGACAATCTTCGTATCTCTGTCAACATCCAACATAGGTGGAATAAAGGCAGCAGAAGACTGAATCTATTTGCATAATAGAGAATCTGTACGCAGAAGAGGAGCTTCATTTGGAAGGACGCAAGCTCCATATTTAGGGGTGGGGTTGCAACACTGGTTGAAGGGAAAAGGAAAGGATTTTCCTCATACATCCAAACTCTGGGGGCTGGGTAAAGATGGAAAACTAGTCAAGTCCAAACCCTGGGAGGTAAGTAGCTTTAGTCTCCAGCAGTGCTCCCGCTAAAGACAGGGAGATGAGCAGAAGCTTGGAAGCCATAGCCTCAGGTTATGGAAGGAGAGGAGAGTGGGGGGTGGAGGAGGTAGAGTAGAACAGGGAGGTGAGGGGTGAGGCATGACCATAAAGTGGGAACAGTTCCAGACATTCACCAGGTAGAGCAACCTGCTGAGTACTGTGTGTCCCTCTTTTTTCATCTTAGAGTACACTACCAACCATCCCACTCTCAGATTTTGATCTGGAGAAAACCAGCCGAGGTCGATTATAGAGGCTCAAATTAATATTTCTCAGATTGTAGTTTCTCAAACTTCATATATACCATGTTCATGATTTCAATGTCATAGTGAAATGAAAGCAGCAATATACCCATTCACACACACCTGTTATTCATTCCATCTAAACCACACTTCTGAACAGTTAAGACAGATGCAATTATTGAAACTCAGGGTGTGCACATGTCATTTGCAAGGTCTGCATAGGTGTTAAAACACGCAGTGCCACTTACTTTAGCCGCATTCTAAGCAATAACCTTCCTGAAATCACAGGCTTGATGGATTAGTTATGCTTTTTCCCAATACACATTAAAGTGATTAAAAATTATATAAAGTATACATAAAAAACATGAAATTATATTTAAAAAATTGTTAGCCCTTGGTAGTACCTTTACAACTCACAGGAGGTAATTGTTCCACATTTTTGAAAGACAGTGTTTTAACTGAGCGGTTTCTTTATATTATAGTTAATTCTGTATATTTCTTCCACTTAACTACAAACTTCTTGAGGTCAGGGACTCTGTTTATTCAGTACTTAGCACAGTGCTAAAACTCAATGTACCTTTTTCTTTCTTTGTTTTGTTTTGGTGATGGGTGAGTGATCAATAGGAGTTAATCTATGCACTTAACATAAATGAAGTCTCCAAGTTCAGTATTTTAAAGGGAAGAACAAAAAAAATTTTTTAAAGATAAAAAAATAAAGGGGAGAGCAACACTTACATGGTACAGAAAAGTGCCCTGGCTTAATAAAAATACTGCCCCATCATTATTTGGACTTGGGTTGTAAGTAAACCATTCACATATATTTTACCTGTCCTTCCTGTGATGAATAACACATTTACAAGCTTAAGAATTAGTCTTGGGGCTATAAAACAGAGTCAAGTTATTTGGCTCATGCAGAAATTCAACCCACTATAATAACCTCATAGTTCCCTTTCTTGAACTGAGATAACTATTCTATACCTAGCAAACAAAGAGTGAAATATATAGTCATTGATCAGTAAATATTAGTTGGATAAATAGATGAAATGACATAGCTACAGTCAATAAATCTTTCCCACCTTTGGGAAACAATCAAATAAAAGGGGAGGAGAATTAATATTTATTCAGTACATAATATATGAGGGCATATATATCTTCCTCTGGATTTCATGTGGCAGCTACCATGTGAGAAGAAGGTAAAATCATGCTTCTAGGCAACAGACACTGCCACCTGTCTTTTTTTTTCCAGGTACCAGGGCTAGAGATTGAACCCAGGACCTTGTATGTGGGAAGCCGGCGCTCAACCACTGAACCACATCGGCTCCCGGTAACCAAAACCAGGGCCCTTCCATGTGGGAAGCAGTCGTTGAACTGCTTGAGCCACATTCACTCCTCTGCCACCTGTCTTTTATTTATTATTTATTATTTATTTACTGCTCCGCCCCCCCCCCCCCAGTTTGTCTTCCTTTTTTGCGGGAGCTCACTGCGCTGCGCAGGAGCTCCTTCACCAGGAGGCCCCAGGCATCGAACCCAGGGCCTCCCATATGGTCAACGGGAGCCCAATCAATTGAGCCACAGCCGCTTCCCTCTGCCGCCTGTCTTTAACCAAAGCTAGCCTAGACAACAGTTACTCAGTTCCCAGAGAGCATCCAAGACCTAATTTGAGCCAGAGGTTTGGACAAAAAGTTGTGGAAACTGATGGATAACCTTCTGACCAACCAAATGAGTAAATGAGCAAATGAAAGTGGTGCAGAAGATAACAGAATAAAACAGTAGATGAGAGAATTGTTCTAATGAAAAAGAGAAAGGTACTCTTACACTTTAGTTATCTGCTAGAGATAGAGACATTTATCAAAGGCTGGCCAATCGTTTCTCCTCTGTCCCACCTACCTCTTTCGTTCTGAACGTTTTGTTCGAACACAAAATCCTTAGTCTGGAATTCAGGATTATTTAACTGAGAAACTTGTTCTTCCAAGACTGAAAAAGAGCAACACTGTTTCCATAGCAACTAAGGATCCACAGGAGGCCAGAACGGGGTGATGTAAAAAGAGAATGCAGTGCAGGGGCAGAAGCCCTGGGTTGGGGTCTTGACTGTCAGGACGGAGTGACTGACCTATTACCAATCCCCTCTAACTCATTCATTCAACAAATATTTTCAGAGTGCTTACAGGGTACCGAGCACTGCTGTGGGCATTTGGGATAGAGCCATGAATAAAACAGAGAGGTCCTGCTCTAATGGAGCTCATGTTCTAGGGAGAGAGACAGACAATTAATAAACAGACAATGTCACTTCCAATAGCAAGCAGTGCTATGGAAGAAAGGAAATGTGATCAAGACAGTCTGGGAGGTGGGGGGCAGGTTCTGACACAGGGGGTGGACAGGGCTCCCTGAAGTCTAACATTTGAGCTGAATGACCTTGAAGGAGCCAGCCAAGTGAAAAGCCAGGGAGAGAATATTCCAGGCAGAGGGATCAGCAAGCCCGGTGGTGGGACCACGTTTGGGACTGAATGAGCAGCAAGGAAAACGACACTGGATATGCAGTGGTACTAAATCAATGGTATTGACACAGGGCTCCGAGTAATCTAAGAGGTTCCCTGGTGGTGTCCTAGGCAACTGCCAAGGGTGAGGGGACAAGGGTGGGCGCTCTGCCAGGCTCCCACCACCCTGCCCAGCCAACACACACACATACACACACACGCGCACACACACTTACACACACTCAGCTTCAACTAAGGCACCTCCTCTCTAATATGAGGTATAATGTTGTTATTTAAGATTTTGTTTGAAGAACAGGACCAAGAGTCCTTTTCAGTCTTAAATTGTCCAACTCTATGAAAATTTAGCACACAACTTCTGGGGTCGCTATAGAGGGGCTATTCTATTCTATTCAATTCCGGTGCCGCCACATTCCATTCCCTTCCTTAACGTAGTGAATTGGAGCCCCCGAGAGAGAGCAGTCTGATGCCTTCCAAGCCCATCCCAGGCCTCTTCCCAGTAGAATGTACCAATCTCCTTTCCCTGGACTGTCCGAATGAGATACTCTCTGTCCCACACAGGAGAGCTCTGTGAAAAAAGCCAAGCAATGGCTCCAGTTTTTCCAACCTGTGAAATGCAAAGTTGGATAGCTGCCTCTCATCCTAACTCCAAAATTCACATCTTTCCTTGTCTCTAGAGACCTGCCCAGCCGCTGTCAAATAAGTCTCTACCATCCTGAGGTTTGGAGAAAGGCAACTGCGCGGAATGTGAAATCATTTTCTGGTAACACGGATCTAATTAGCTCTTTGACTGACAAGAGGAAGCAGAGGCCAAGAGGGATTAAAACAATCCGTTTCTCACAGATTTCGAAACAAGTGAAGAAGCAGACAGGGAAACAGAGAGGAAGAGAATGAAGAACCATAACCTGGACAAGCCTGGGCAGGGGGAAAGGGGGATGAGTGAGAAGAAGAATAAGGGTGGGGGAGAGGGGAGAGGAGAGAGAATATCCAGTCACTCAAGTACTAATCCTTGCTTCCTTCAGCTTCCTCTCGGCTCCATTTCCCCCTCCATTCTCCAGAGAGAACTTACTTGGAGGTGGATGATTTCTCTCTCTGATTCCATCCTGCTGCCCTCGAATCTCTCCACACGCCCCGGGTGCCGGTAGCAGACTGTGTGGGCTATGCCAGGCTCTGCTGTCTGAGTCTCTGCACTTTCTTTGGGTGGGAGAGAGCACACAGCTGGCAGGACAGACCTGCTATTCATCCATCTGATGTGGGATGCCCGTCTTGGCCTGGGGCCCTGGGAGAAGCAGACAGCCGCACGCACGTGCAATCCTGTTTGTGCGCACATGTGTGTGCTCCGGGGGTGGCATGTGTGCGACGAGAGGTGGCCTTTTGAGTTGGTCCTGACATCCTTGTTTCCTCCCCTGGGTCCAGTGTCTCTCCAGTCCCTGTGGAGCCATCTGCGGTCATCCAGCCGGCGTGGAGCCTGCAAAGAAGCCCTGCGTATTTATCAGGGAAATTGAAAAACAGCCTGAGGATACTGTCTGAGTTGCTGAGTAGGGTTTCCAGTTCTCCAGCACATTCCCAGGACTGAGGCTTATGAGCTTCTGTTGTTCTTTTTCTTGTTCCCTCTATTCCTGAAAGTTAAAAAAAAAAAAAAAAAAATGTAGTTTACCTAATAGACTCCAAATCATATGCCTTATTAAATAAAGTGAGTAAACAATAAATATTTCTTGACAGGTTGGTTGACACCCTCAACTTCTCCCTTGATTAGCCAGGAAGAGTGCCGGAAAAAGTTGCACCTTTGAACCCTGTTAATGCAAGTAGCCACATTTTCCCTATGTTTAAAATAAAACTACCAGCAGCGAGCATTTTTTCAGAAAGGTTTTATTTTTCTTGTTTACCTTAGTGTCTAAAAGTCTTCTGGCTTGTTCCTGAATCTAGTTTTAGACACAAGCTTGTGTATGTGTGGGTGTGTCTGAGTGTGCACGGCAGGGGGTGTTGATGGGGAGTAATCCAGGTCAGAGTTTTAAGAGGTGGGGAAAAAAAAAAGAGTAGCAGAGTTACAAATTTACTCTCACAACAGGCAGGGGGGAAGGGGAAAGGGGAAAGGGGAAAGGAGGAAGGGAAGGGGAGGGAAAAGGAGGAAGGGAAGGGGAGGGAAAGAAGGAAAAAAGAGGCACTTTATTTCTATTAAATGCTCTAATGTCCTTACAAGTCCCCATCCTGCTGGGCAGCCGCAGTGGTGTGAGTGAGGGATGGCCAATGGTGGAGGACTATATTGTAATAGTCTAATCTGATAACTTCGTGGAGCTTAGCTAGAAGGATAGAAGGCCCAGTCCTTCAGATTTCTACCCGGCCCTCCCAAACGGCGTATAGGCGCATGGGGGCGGGCCAGGGCTCACGTGATGCTCGGCGGAGGATGGGGAACCGTCCAGGGATGCACGTTCCGAATTTCTGCTGTGAGCTGCTGGGCAGAGCAGGGCTCCCCCCTGAACTGGTGACTGCGGAGGAGACACTGGTCCTGTCCGAGGCCTCCTGCGGGCGACGGCTGGTCCATTACGCATTTCAGGGCGCAGTGGGTACCGTTGTTGACGCCGCCCCCTCTCAGCTCTCGCAGTGGTGTGGACCATCCTGGGACCCGGGTATGACTCACATGTGGGGCCACATCTAAGATGACCCCGTCCCTCTGGAGACTCTCCCACCAGACACGGCTAACAACCCCCCTCACACAGATGCTGGTCGCTAGAAAAAGGCAAGCTCAGCCCCACTTCCCCGCAAAAAGTTGCTCAGCAGGACTGCTCCAGGTTGGTGGAGATCTCCTTCCAGGCTCCAAATTGGGAGTGAGATATAGAGCTCACCGTTTTCTCAGCAATCCTTCAAGAATCTGCCAGTCCTATCCATCCCCATCCCCCATGGTAATACCACGACCTGACAGGCACCAAGCGCTTGAACGCACACTCACTCATTTCATCCCCATAAAACTCCTCATAAACCCGATTTTACAGATGAGGAAACAGAAGCCCAAAGAGGTTAAGTAATTGCCCAAGGCTGAACGGAGATTTGAACCTGGCAATCTGGATTCAGAGTCCATGCTCTTATAAGTAATTTTGGCTTAGAGAGAAGACATCGTGACACAGGTCTGAATACTTTTTTCTTCCTCTACTTCACTTCTTCTGCCCGTAATTCCCACAACCCAGGATTAGGAGAGGTGGGTTTTGTCTTCTTTTCCAATTTGGTTGGGATCTGCCTTATGTAGAACCCTAGGATAAAAATTCAAAGGGAAAAATAAAGGAATTTAGGAAATCCTCTTTCTCAGCAAAGACTGGGTATCAAGAATATTGTCTTGCTGGAAAACCTTATTTTGGATGTCAGAAATAAATCATTAACTATTTCTTTCACTTTGCATTCCTGTTGTGACAATCCCAATCCTCCCTTAGATAATATGGATGCATCTGGCCAAGTAGAGGGAAAATCAGAATAAGAAAATGCAAAAGAGAAGAGCACCTGGGAAAAAAACTTCCCTAATAGCAACTGCACTGCTTTTAAAAGGAAATAGCTATAATTGGTTAAAATAATGGCTTTTGTTTGACAAAATCTTTCTGGATATGGATGTTTCCCCACTAAAGCATCACTTGGAAGTAAATAGCAAGCAGAAGCTGGAAAGTGGTTTATCTACCGGGACATACTGTGACTCTAGACCAGGACTCAGTAAACTTTTTCAATAGAGGGCTGGACAGTAAATATTTTATCCTCTGTGGACCAACGGTCTCTGTCACAACTACTCATCTCTGCCATTGTAGCACAGAAGTCGCCAGAGACAATAAGTCAATGAATGAGTGTGGCCATGTTCAGTAAATCTTTATTTACAAATCTGACAGTGGGCCTGATTTGGCCCCACAGGTCATGGTGTGCTGACCCCTGTTCTAGAATATAAGTGGAAAGAGTATCTGGAGTTGAATTTATCACAACCGTGTCCAATCTTTAAGACCATGTCTTTTAAGCCCAATTCCCCCTTGAGAGATATGTAACTGCTGAGCCCCAACTACCTGGATAACATGTTAAACATTGTGGGGATATAAAGGCATAAAATATATGCCTTCGTGAGACACATGCCTGGAAAGTTAGGCTCTTGTGAAGAGTGCTTCTGACATTTGACTGTGGTACTGAAACTGTATCTACATGGAGGCTGTTAAATATAGATGGGAAACGTTTCTATTTCTTTTTTACTGCTAGGTTGATTTTTGTGGTATGAAACACCAGGGACATTTTTAGGGAAACTGTCTCTTGGAAAGTATGTTTTTGAGAATACAGTTGAACTTAGTGTGTAAATAAATACTCAGAGCACCTCAGAAAGTGGTCATGGAATGGGGGTCCACAATGAAATCTTAGGGGACCCTGGGAGGAGTAAAGAGTTGTAGGGCACTGAAGAACCCAGCAATAAGAAGATTCCTCAATCTTGAAGAGAGGAAAAAGCCCTAGGTGAGAGCCAGGCAACCTGGGTTCCACCCTGTGCTGAGTCACTGTGTGTCCTTAGGCAAGTCGCTTAACCTTTCTGGGTCTTTTCTCTTCCTTTGTGAAAAGTGAAGCTATCAAGTGAGATGATTTCTAAGATCCCTCCAGCCCTGAAATTCTGTTTCTCATGTGTGTTTATATTAAACATTTTCTGTGTAAGTATAAGATTTCAGATCCAGGCCTGAATTGCAGTGTGTAAAAGAGAAGGGGCTGGAAATAGGTTCTTTATTGAAAAAGGGCAGGAAGAATCCACTACCTTTAATTTAATTTTACCAATAAAACCCTCCCTAATGGAATAGTTCTGTAATTAGAATTTTTATAGGGAAAATTAACCCTGTCTGTTATCTCTACTAGTGAAGACCAGGCAGGCAGCACACTACAAACAAGATGCAGAAGGAACATAAAGGCAAACTTCAGAACATGCTGACAAACTCATTTATATTCATTTACATGCTAACTCAGCCACTTCCAAGCTCAGTGCTCCAGGAATACTGGGACCGGGCTGGATGGTAAGGGGACGCTTTCTGGGTATCTATGGATGAAACTGGCAGTGCAGGGACTGGTGAGGGGCCCAGGTTGACCAAATGGATAACTAAGAATTAGATTGGGTAAATCTAGACCAGCACTGTCCAATAGAACTTATCTTCACTGTCTAATATAGTAACATTAGGTGCATGTAGGTATCAATAGAGCACATGAAATGTGGCTAGTGGGACTGAGGATCTTAGTTTTTTATTTTATTTACCTTTAAAAATTTACATTTAAACAGCTGGTAGCTTCCCTATTGGGCAGTGGAGCTCTAGATCAAAATTCAGTATATTCAAAACATTGCTTAGCAGTGGCTGTTGCATTTCTAACACTTTCATCCCGGCTGCTCATCTCTCATAGATACTCATCAGGTAGAAGTCTGATTTGACGTAAATAGGAACTCAGGACACACAGCTCTCTTGGGAAGGTCCCGTGAGGCCTGGGGATGCTCTTGGTTGTGGTAAGTAAAATTCCCCTTTGTTGGTTCACATTCAGGGTAGGGGGATTTTAACTGTGACTCACTGTTCAATAAATGATTAGTTACAGAGCTTCCCCCATGTTGATGAACTTAAACGGTGCCTGGCACTCTCTTGGTGGCAGTGAGGGGTGGAGTGAGTAATTGCTGGTCTCTTCTTAGCAATATGAGAGAGAGAACAGAGATCAGTGGTTTCAAAACTTTTTAAAAGCAGGGGAACTCTGGTCTCAAATGAAATATTATGTTGAATTTGCCCATAGAACAGATTAAAGTGACGCTGCTTGGATCCTGGGGGTACACGTACCCCTGCCCACCTGCCCCTTTGTTTTCTTTCTTTCTTTTTTTTTAAACAGTTTTATTCACACACCATATACTCCATCCAAAGTGTACAGTCAATAGCCCTCAGTATAATCACAGAGTTGTGCATTCATCACCACAGTCAAATTTAGAACATTTTCATTACTCCAGAAAGGAAAATCCCATACTTCTTATACCCTCCTATTACTGACCCTTAGCATAGATGTGGTACCTTTGTTACAAATGATGAAAAAATATGACAATATTCCCTCCACTTTCTAAACCAGTCCTTAAGACACCTCTTGGGAACCACTGGAATTCTGGGCAGGTGGCATGGTTTATAAACCTCAAGGGCCTTTGGGTGTGGTATGGCAGGGCAATCACAAGTCACACATAGTTGTGTGAAGTTTTTGAAGTTTTGAAGTGACATTAAAAAAAAGAAGTTTTAAAAAGCACTGCCAAATCTGAAAAGGGTAGTCTTGGAATGTGAATGTCAATTGAAAGAAAGAGAATAATCAAGGGACTGAATAACACAGTGAACCCAGAGGTGGATGAGAATTGTGTTTGAGGGTACAAATGCAAGAATGTTCTTCTGTGAACTAGAACAGATGTATATCACTATTGGCGGGTGGTAGGAATGTGGAAGCATGTGAAAAACACATTTAATGTAACTTATGGACTACAGTTAACAGCAATGCTGTAATATTCTTGCATCAATGCCAAAGATGTACTGTGTTAATAATAGGGGAGTATGGAAAAAATATGCCAAATGTACGCTATGGACCATAGTGGTAATAGTCTGATGACATTATCTCATAATCTGTAACAAATGTTCCATAACAGTGTAGTGTGTTGGTGAAGGGTTGTTGTATGGGAAATCTAGACATGTGTATGATTGTTTTGTAAGTTCACAACTTCTGTAATAAAAATATATTAAAAAAAAAAAAAAAAAGCCCTGCCAAAGGATGGTTGCTTATCCCAACAGTAGTCAGAAAGTTGACCTTTTAACTGACAAAGTGTTCTCAATAGAGAGTCTGAGGGTCACTCCTGCACCATTTCCCAAAGAGTTCAGGGACTCAGGGTTGGGCAAGGAGGATAGAAGCCAGACAGTGCCTGGAGGAGTGGGTATGAGGGGTGGAAGGACAGGTCAGGCCACACACGAGGCTCCAGGATGGGTGAGGGAGGGAAGGGGGCAGGAGGCTCAGCAGAATGTGGAAGTCAGAGCTCAGAGACTCAAAAAACCCTTGGAGATGGAAGTACCAGTCCAACCACTTCATCCTGCAGATGACAGAAACAACTTAGTGGTGAAGGCAGAATCAGAGGCTGTTTCCTGGTTACCCCTTTAATCACACGGATGTGTCCAAGCAAATATGTG
The DNA here is from genome assembly GCA_029593785.1 of Cabassous unicinctus. NCBI lineage: Eukaryota > Metazoa > Chordata > Mammalia > Cingulata > Chlamyphoridae > Cabassous > Cabassous unicinctus. The sequence continues at coordinate 19,124 of JAQZBX010047450.1, forward strand.
CCTAACAACTAACATGTGAGCAGTTGTTTATAATCTCATATTTTTGTACATATTTTATTTCATTTGACGCTCAAAATGACCGCATCGCAATTTACAGATGAGGAAAGCAAAACCAACCTGTTGGAGATTGAATCACATCCCCCACAAAAGGCCAAACAGAAGATACCTTCTAGCCTCCGAAACCGTGAGCCAGCAGATCCCCATTGTTGAAGGCAGCCATTCTATGGTACCTGTTTTAACAGCTGTCAAACTAAAACACAGTGACCTGCCCAAGACCACGCAGCTGGAAGCTGGCAGATGTAGTTTTCACTCCTGGTCTGCCATGTACTAGCTGTGTCCTTAAGCAAGTTACCTCTCCTCTCTAAGCCTACTTCCTCCTGTAAAACTGGGCATCATAGTACCTAATTTATAAAGATTACTGTGAGGATTAAATTAAATCAGATCATGGGTGTGAAGCCAATGACTTGTCTGGCATGTAGTAAGAATAACAATAAGTGGAGCTGAAATAAATATCATAAGTATAAGCCTGACTGTTTAACCCTTCTGAGGCTATCCCTCGTTCTCTGCCAGCAATGATTTCTAGAGATCCCTTAACTGTATTAGTTTAGGAAGATTCACTATGCTGCTGAGAAGACCTTAAATTGTAAGTTTGGTTCTGGGAGGAGGAAAGGTTGGTGAAACAGGGATAAAATGCTTAGATGTTCGTAGAACCCTCACCATGGGCCACGGGACAAAAAAGTTTCAGATTTGGGCTATTCACCAAGAGAAATGGAAGGGGAAGAGAAAGTACACAGTGGAAAAATCAAAGTATGGTGTTGAACTGCTGCTTGAGCTACTGTAAAAGTGAATAAAGAAACCTTTTCAGTGGGCTTTTGTAAAAGGAGACCTCAAGACCGTGTACTGTGGAATATGCAAACTGTGAACTATCCTGAGCAGGATAGCCTTTCTCCTTCACACCGTTTACCTTTGTACACCTTTGCAGAGGGTCGATGGGGGAAATTAAAAGGAGCAAAATGCCAGTATTCCCATTTTTTTCTCTGTGAACTGCTCTGTTGAAAAGATTTTGTGCCAACAACTCTCAGTTGCTTCTCTGCCAACCATTCCCTCACTCCGTTGACCCTACAGCATTTAGAGTCTGTTCAACACTGTTTGTATCACTATTTCATATACAACTAACTAGTCTGTAAGCCCTTTGAGAACAGAGCTCATAGCTTTTACATCTGGATCTCCTACAGCAGTGAGCCCACACAGATGAGCACGTGGTGGGTGATTCCAGGCTTCTGGGAGGGGCCCCTTCTGCACAGTGGGCTCCCCAAACCAAGTCAGAGGTCCAAAGAGATGCTTCTTAGAACAGTGTGG
>JAQZBX010047451.1:0-20508 GCA_029593785.1 Cabassous unicinctus
AAACAGAGGAGATAAATAAATCCTGTAAACAGGGGAACTCCAAAACAACTAAGAAGCCAAAGCCCAGTACAAAACTGAGGCCAGAAAGACAAGACAAGGAATACTATTTACACTGCATTCACCTCGGGCATACCTTCCTGAGAGGAGGACAGAAGCTCAAGAAAATCTCTTATCACCAGCTGGTTACAAAATTGAAAAAAAAAAACTAACATCTCTGGGTATAATTGTCAGAGTAAACATTTTAAAATTTGGAAATGTACAGTGTGCATCAAAAGAGTACAAAACAAAGAAACAGGAAATGATGCTCCATTTGATGGCCCAAAGATGGAAGAAGGTAAAAATCTAGAAAACACCAATTAAGCAGACAAGAATGATGACATATCAAACAAAGCCTTCTAAAATTATCTAAAAAATGCTCAAGGATATGAAGGGAAATGCAGAAAAAGAACTAAAGGGTATCAGGAAAATAATGATTAAGCAATATGAGAATCTTAGCAAATGGATGGACATTTTTTAAAGAAACCAAACAGAACTACTGGAGTTGAAGACCACTAAAATTTAAATGAAAAATTCCCAAGAGGGATTCAACAGCATATTGTAGGTGGCAGAAGAAAGAATCAGCAAACACAAAGAAAAGACACTTGAAATGAATCAGTCTGACAAGCAGAAAGAAAAAGAATTATAAAACATGAAAATATCTAAGATACCTCTTAGAAACCATCAAGCATACCAATATATGTAATATGGAAGTCCCAGAAAGAGAATAAAGAGAGAAAGGGGCAGAAGGAATAGTCAAAGAAATAATGTCAGAGAATTTCCCAAACTTAGTAAAAGATGTGAATATGCACATCCAAGGAGCCTAGAGAACATGAAACAGGGTATACATGAAGGAAAACACACCACTTCTGTATTAGTCAGCCAAAGGGGTGCTGAAGCAAAGTACCAGAAATCTGTTGGCTTTTATAAAGGGTGTTTATGTGGGATAAAAGCTTACAGTTACAAGGCCTTAAAGAGTCCAAATCAAGTTTACTTCCTTACCAAATGCTGTTGCCACATGTTGAAGCAAAATGGTGGGTGACATCTGTGAGGGTTCAGCCTTTCTATTTCCTCTTACAGCTCCTTGGGACCAGCTTCTTCTGATCTCAGCTGAAGGCTGGAGGGTTTGTTTCTTTCCAGGATCAGCTGCTCCAGTCTTTTCACAAGGTCAGCTGTAGAATATTAGGCAAATGACTCATCTCTCTTCCCCAGGCCACAGGATCAAAGTTCATTTCTCTTCCATGTCTGTGGATTTTTCCCTATGCCTCTGTGTATTTATTCTTCTGTGTTTCTACTTCTGTATTTCTCCTTGACTGAATGCCCATTTATATAACCCAGGAAGGGGTCAGGGGCTCAAAACTGCAAGCCCAAATGACATGGCAAGTCAAAGCCCTAATCTTGATTTAATCAGGTAAAGGTAAAGACTTTGAATTTAAATGAATCAAAGGGTATCATGCCCAGAGGAACATAACAATTTACAAACGTAATCTATATCTCTTTTTGAAATTCATAAATAATATCAAACTGTTACAACATCATATATTGATCGCACTATCAAACGAAATGGACAAGAAGGGAGTTCTGAAACCTGCAACAGAATAATAATGTGTTATGTACAACAGAGTCCCATTTAGATTATAAAGTTTATAGTTACAAGGCCCTGAAGAGTCCAACTCATGGCTGCTTTCTCACCAAACTCTGTTGCCACATATTGAAGGAAGATGGCAGGTGATGTCTGCCTGGTCTCTCCTTCCTTCTTCCTCTGAAGGTTCTGTTGGCCCAGCTTCTTCTGATCTCAGCTGTAGGCTGGCACAGGACTTTTCAATCAGGGCTTCCTACTATCAGTCTGACATAGGTCTCATTTCACTCCAGGCTTTCTCAGGTCCTCAGCTAAAAACTATCAGGCAAATGGTTCATCCCTTCCCAGGCTTTAGCTGTTTGGGCCTTCTCTCCTCTGGCATCTGTAGAGCTCTCTCTCTGGCCTTTTGTCATTGTGAGTGACAATGTGAGTTCATTTAAATCAGCCCACCAAGGGGACTGGGACTCAATCAGAGTCATACCTTACTGATGTGGTCAAATCAAAGCCCTAAACTTAGCATAATTTAATCAAAGATATCTCACCTGAATCTAATACAATCAAAGGACATCACACCCAGAGGAAGAGATTAGTTTACAATAATAATCTCCTTTTTTGGGACTCAAAAGTAATCTCAAACTGCCAAATAGGCATTAAATGAAGAATTGAAGGGTAAAAAGGTGTAAGACATACAAAGGCTAAATAGAAAAATGGCAAAAGGAAGTACTGCATTAGAAGTAGAGACTTTAAATGTAAATGGATTAAACACTCTAATCAAAAGGCAGACATTGACAAAATGGATAAAAAAGCATGATCTAACTATAGGCTGCCTGCAAGAAACTCACATTAAATACAAGTAGGTTATAGTGAAAGATACAATTAGGTTGAAAGTGATAGGATGGAAAAAACATACCACACAAGTAGTAAACAAAAGAGAGCTGGGTTGCTCTATAAATATCAGATAAAATAGACTTTAATTCAAAAACAGTTACAAGGAACAAAGATGGTCATTATATACAGATAAGCAGGACAATTCAATGGGAAGATAAAACAATTATAAATATATATGCAGGTAACAGTAGAGTTCCAAATATATTAGAAGCAAATACTGACAGATTTGAAGGGATAAATTGACAGTTCCTCATTTAATAATAGGTGTCTTTAGCACACTACTATCAACATGTGTTGAGAGAAGGCCCTAAAGAGTCCAACTCAAGGCTGCTTTCTCATCAAAGCCTGCTGTCATGTGTTGAAGCAAGATGATGGACAATCTCTGCTCTAAACTGATTTAATCAAGAAAATTTTAAATGTTTGAATTTAATACAATCAAAGGGTATTATACCCAGAGGAACAGACCAGTTTTCAAACATCTTTTTTGGGGAGGAAGATTCATAAATAATCCCAAACTGCCACACTCCACACTATGAAACCCAAAAAGACATTAAAGTATTCCAAAAAACAAAAAAATTAAATCATTTGATAAGCAATGCCAAATACAAAATCACATTATTGCATCTCAATAAGAGGTGGCATGGGATAATGGAGAAGAAATGCTGTTTTATGCCTTTAAAGTCTACAGTGTGTGCATATTAACCAAGGGCAAACAGGGACAGGGAAATCTATACAAAGCTGGGGTGGCAGCAGCAGAGAATCTTGTCATCATGCCCCAGCTCTAAGAATATCTTCTCCCACAATAATAAGGAGCAGAATGCCCAGCTACCCTATACTATAAGCACTATTTTGAGAGCATATGAGAACTCTGAACCACAAACATTAGGACTCTCAGTGGGTTTGGGAGCACCCCACCTTGGCCTGGTCCTCTACATTCAGGACCTGTCTAAACTGGCTGTGATGTTCTATATAGACATCTTGGACTGTGGCCTAAAGCACAGACAAGGGTTGTCACCCACATGAATGATGCTAGAGCTGTTCCCATGCTGTCTTCACAATTGTCTTCACACAATGCTACCATGATCTGCAGGAACAGACAATGCAGGGCTCTGGGGGGCTGAGGCTAGGGGATTGTGGCTACAAAGATTCCCTTCCCACTTTGTGTCCTCACAATTGTCAGTGTGTCTCCCCTTCAAGAGCAAACCTCTCACTGAGAGTATTGGTTGGGAATGGGGGGCCCTGAGGCCTCAGCTCCACATCAACCTTCCAAGGAGTTCACTCTCCTCCAGCCACCTCTGTCCACTGACTCCCAAGTCACTGAATGTCCCACATTCCTTGCAGGAATTCCCTGGATGGAGGGGACCCATCCAAAGGGGGTGATCTGCACAGCCTGAACCCCAGCAATTCCAGCTCCAAAAGTACAACTAATATCCCCAGCAGCCCCAACCATACCCAATCCAACAGCCTCCAAGCCCTGATACTCCCCATAAGCTCCTGCAGGCAAATAATAAGACAACACTCAGGCTCTGACCTCAACAAGAATAAGGGAACTATGTGAGTCCCACCTCATAGGTACACAGGGTTTGGTGGGGGCTCATTGGAAGAAGAAAAGATGTCAGAGAAACTATCATATGTGGATTGGAGCTGACATGATATGTGGGTACCAGGGAGAGAGAACAAAGAGGGTGGCAAGTCTGTCTCTACCCCTATCTATCTGTTTGCCTGTCTAGGTTGGTTTCTGTTTTCAAGGAGATGTGCTAAAATCATAAGTCATTTCCTGCCCTTTCCAGGCCTCCTGTTATAATTGGGGGGCTGTCTGTTTTGGATGGAGACTCATGAGAATGTGGGATGAAAAAAGAGAAATGAGCTATCAAGCCAAGAATGAATATTGTTAAGTAAAAGAAGGTAGCCTGACAAGGCTCCATACTGTGTGATTCCACTATATGACATTGTTGAAAAGATAAAATTACAGAAAGAGTAAAAACATCAGTGGTTGTCAATGTTTGAGGGAAGAAAGGATTAAGGGGTGGTGCACAGGGCATTTTTAGGGCACTGAAAGCATTCTGCCTGATCCTGTAATAAATAACATGATCTGTTTGCCAAAACCTTTAGAAATATAAAACACAATGATGGAAGCTGTGGACCTTAGTTACTACTAAGGTATCAGTTTTGGTTCATCAATTGTAATGAGTATAAAACACAAATGCTAGATAGTAATAATAGGGGAAACTACATGTATTTGTGTATAGGGGAGTGTAATATTGAAATTCCTTGTACTTTCTGTGCTATTTTTCTTAAAACCTGCTCTAAATATAAAAGTAAAATGATCTGATTTTTATTTTCTTTAAAAATAGTATGCTGTATCTCTGTTGCAACCTGTTAATTGCTAAATTAGAAGGATTCATTTCACTGAATATGAATCAGAGGGAATTCCCAGGATCTGGGTATCCTCCCTGTGTCACAAGGGCAAAAATGTGTGTTGATGAACATTGCTGATGTTTAGTGAGGGGGTTTTATTTTTTTTCCATATGAAAAGAGAGAATATGGCTGAGGGAAAGAGGAGTGGAGATTTGCTTCCAGTGGTTCCCATGGGTTCTGAAGATCAGTTTGAGTAGCACAAGGATGATGGGAAATGGGGGCCACAGCAGGGTATGCTGTCCTCTCACTCAATCTCTCCTGTTGTATCCTTTCCATAATCTCCACAGGAAGCCCACCAGGGGCCCAGGGAGGCCTAGGGAGGAGCTCATAATCACATGGACTTTCCAATTTTAGGAAATGAGGGATGTTACTTTCAATGAGAAGATGTGTAGAGTCATGCTTTAGAGGGCATGAATACACTACTGTCAGATTTCAGGAGTAATTCAGGAACCTATGATGCTATATTCCAGCTGCACATTCTAGAGAAGAGGCCTGAGGGCTTCTTATGGAACTGAGTACATTCAGTGACCTGCAATGTGGCTGCTGCCCTCAGCCCAAGGTGAGAGGTCAACCCTCTCCATGCCTTATGCCAAGGATCCCCCATGGGTCATGGCCCATATCCCCTGTGGCTTCTCTTGATATCTGCAAGTGTTGATGACCCATTGTAGAGCAGAGATGCCTCTGAAAATCAGGCTGCACTCAGCCTAGGGCCATTGTGGACCCTGCATGCCTAGCTTACCTGGTGCAGACCTGGAAGCATACTTGTTTCTTCTGAATCATGTGAGAGATGGTGGCTCCCTGGGTACATGTCTAATGTAGGTCTACATTGCTTCCTGGATTTCAAAGATGCCTTCTGTTTGTTCATCACTTTTTAAAAATGATGCTCTGTATTTAGTGTTTATCTTTGACCTTTTCTTCTTGATATTTCAAATAAAATCTTTTTAGAAAAGTAGTATAGCCAAAATCAAACTTGGCAAACTGAGACTACTGATGAAATAAATCCTTAAAGAATTAGATTATAAAATCCTATTTATTTGACAGATCATTAATTATTATCATTCAGAATTTCTGAGTATTGTGATTTGAGTTATAATTATTTTCATTGTTAATAGAAAAATCATTTCAGGGAATGGAAAAGAAAAGGAGGATTTGGTATTTTGCTGCCCATGTTTTGTTTGTCCCAAGAGTTCAGAAGCAGCTTGGATCTTAGTCAGTGCTGGGTGGACACTGGCAAGGGATGGAGAGAGTCAGTGTTTGGGACTATATGGCATAGGGACCAGTCAAGGTGGAAGCCGAGATTTGAGATCCATCTGACTCTAAGGAATGCTGAAGTCAGTACTTCTTTCCTTAGAGGTAAGTGCTGTTTACACTTCAACATTCTGACCCTAAGGAAAGAGGCCTTCCCCTCCCATTGCAGAGTAGGTAGGGACAGGACTAAGATTCTTTCCATCTATCTCTGGATGATGTGCTTTCTCTGTGGCAATTGCATTAGGACCTGGCCATCTATATCTGCAATGATCTGATGCCTCCAAGCACCCAGATGGCAGTAAGTTTGTATCTTTCTTTCTGGATGCATCCATGTACCTTAGTTTTGATGTTTGGGGTGGTACATAGGTTTCACCCTGGGCATTAAGGGAAGAGCCATGTATAAGCTCCACTAGTCAGTTCTCCTTGACACAATATGTGGGTCCAAAAAACTAGCATCTTATCAAAGCTGTAAAACTGATTGCTATCAACCCAGAGTCCATTACAGGGTCAACCTTGTACTTCATGGCCAGAGTTTGGGGAATTCCTACATCTACAGCTACAACATGTTCTGAACAACCCATTTCAGCACTTGCTTCTGCCCTGTGACTCTCAGAACTCAAGCTTTCTATGTTTTCTGGCCCTGTTCACTAACAAAACTGTCTGAGCTGAAGAGGGTAAAAAGCTCAGAGTGTGTCCACTTTCAGATGTAATAGCCAGAATGAAATATTTAATGTCACTTATAAGAATGTTACTGCTCTAGAGCAGATTTAGTGTTATTCTACTATACACTTATTGTTATTCTAGCAATGGAAGAACTTTTATCATTGATGTGGAAGCAGTGGCCACCAGAGGTTCTGAGGGGAGGGAGAGGAAAAAATAGGTGTGATATGGGGGCATTTTGGGGACATTGGAATTGTCCTGAATGATGTTTCAATGAACAGATACAGGCCATTATATATCTTGTCATAACTTACAAAATTGTTTGGGAGAGAGCTTAAACTATAATGTAAACTATAATCTATACTTAACGGCAATGCTCCAATATGTGTTCATCAATTGTAACAAATGTACTATACTCATGAAGGATGTAGTTAATGTGGGAAAGTGTGGGAGGGGGAGGGAGTGGGGCATGTGGGAATCCCCTACATTTTTATGTAACATTTATGTAATCTAAGTAACTTTAAAAAAGGTTTTAAAGTATATTTTAAAAAAGAAGAATGTTCCTGCTAATGCCACATCATTGGCCTAACTCAGTCAATACAGGCAATTTCAGAACCAGCATCCTGGATATCTTTCCAATGTGCAGATTCCTTAGGTGTCAAAATTTCAATGCTGGTGACCTCTTCACATCTGATATTTAACACACAGCTATTTTCTTTTTGATTGGGTTGCCTCTATCAACTTGGGGAAGGCTTACCCATTTTCTGTAAGATGAAGAAGTCATAATTAAAATGGTGACAATATGACTCATAAGACACACACCTTTGTGGTAGGAAACTCTGAAAAAGACATCTTTGAATAGACTTAATCAACAAGTCCATACACAATGACATTGTCTGTGATTCACACTGTTTCTCTTTGAGCTGAAGTTTCAACATTAACTGACTTGGTATTGTAGAAAGAGGCTCTCCCACTCATCACTAAATAGCACTGATTTATTTTGCAACAATTATGTTTTCCTCAGAAATAATTTGAGATTGTCTGAAAGAGTCAGTGTGCCTGCTGATGATTGCTACATGCCCCAGATTGGCACAGATCCAATTATGGCTCTCTGTGGAAAGATTCCACAGAGCTTCTCTCTCTGTGTACTTGAGCATATTTCTGAAAAAAATATGGCTCTGTTGCCTTGAGTGAAGCTGGGGTTTAGGCCCAAACCAGTTTCAGTGCTTACTCCTGAACTTTTATCTGATTATGTTCCTGTACAAAGAATGTGAGGCTATAATGCTGAACTTTATCTGCAACTGTGCTCATTTCTGAAATGCTGGGCAGAATCAGCTGTGATGAGGATTGTTGGAAATTCACCTCTGTTCAGGAACAGCAAGGAGAGAATATTGAAAGAGGGAAAGGACCAGATATTAAGGGACCATGTACAGAAGGCATAGGAATTTCAACTCTATTCTGAAGGACATAGGGAGCCATGACCATGGGGCATGATGGGAGACTGATGTCACTATCACCCTCTCTTGGTGGCTGTGCCTCCACCAGGCTCCTCATGCCCATCCTGTCCAGCTGGGCTGCATCCTTTCCAGACTGGGCTATAAGAGCAGCAAAATCAACAACTCAAACTCTGAAAACCCCTTGTTCTGCTACTTTCCTGTGTTTCTGCTCTTGACACTCAGCTTGTCTCTGTGGTAGCTTCTCCCTGCTTCCAGGACTGGATAGTATCTGATCTTGGGTGTGAGTCAGGGTCCATCATGCCTTCTTCTTTTGGCTCCTAAGTAGCCTCTCTGTCTAAGTTCACAGAGGTCCTCCTCTTGGTGAGTTAGGTCTTATTCCAACTCTAGGTTTTGTCTAACCCCTGCACACTAGACTGGATCCCTTGGATCCTCCTCAGATCCCCCTAAGAAGACCACCCTCCTGTACCCCAAGCACCATGCTCCATATCAGAGTGGGACACATCATTCCTACTGCTCATTGAGGACTAACCACAAGTCTGGGCAGCTGATCATGAGATATAGAGAGGATAAAAGAATAAATATGTTTTCCAGGCAGAGGGAACAGGAGGGTACCTTGGGGAGAGGACAGGACAGGCGAGGCACTCACAGGCAGAATAAGACCTTGTAGACCACACACATTTTATTTTTAACTTTTATTTTGAAATAATTTTAAAATTACAGTGTAGTTTACAAAATGGAACCCCATACAGGGAACTGAACATGTTCCCTCTACCCAGCCAGGTACCCACATCCACCAACTTCTAACATTTTGCCACATATGCTGTATAATTCCCTCTGTCTGTCTACTGTCTGTAAATTTCTAAACATTTGAGAGTAAATTGTGTACATTGTGCTTTTTGAATACTTGATATTTCCATGTACATTTATTAAGAATAAGAATGTTCACCTATAAAACCATCTTACGTAGAGTTATGAAGTTCAAGAAATTCAAATTAATATCAAACTTGCAGAATACATTCCACTTTTTCATATATCACAATAATGTCTTTTCTCCTCCATTATTATATCCATTTGAGGATCATGTATTGTATTTAATTGTTGTCTCTTTAGTCTGTCTGTCTTTTAATTTTGGAAACACATACACAACATGAAAATTCTCATTTCAGCTAATCTGAAGCATACAAGTCAGATGGACTAATCACTCACAATATTGCACTTCTCTCACTACCATCCATTACCAGAATTTTCCCAACACCCCAAACAGAAATGTGTATCTATTGCACCTTAACTCACCATTCTCATTCCATTCTCTATCCTTGGTAACCAGTACTTTGCTTTCTGTATCTCTGAATTTGCATACACTCTCTATATCATGTAAGTGAAATCATACAATATCCGTTCCTTTATGTCTGACTTATTTCCACAATAAGATGTCTTCATGGTTTATTCATGTAGAAGCATGTATCAGAACTTCATTCCTTTTTATGGATAAATAATATTCCTTTATATGCATATATCACATTTTGTTTATCCATTCATCTGTTGATGGACACTTGGGTTGCTTCTACCTTTTGGCTATTGGGAATAATGCTGCTAAGAACATTGTTGTACAATATCTTTTTGAGTCCCTGCTTTCAATTACTTTGTATATATCTAGAAGTGGAATTGCAGGGTCATATAGTAGTTCTATGTTCAACTTTTTGAGGAACTGCCAAACTGTTTTCCACAGTGGCTACACCATTTAAATTCCCACCAACATTAAATTAAGATAGCTATTTTTCCACATCCTTGGCAACATTTGTTATTTTCCACTTTTTAAATAACAGCCATCCTATTGGGTTTGAAGTGGTATCTTATTGTTGTTTTGATTTGCATTTCTATAATGGATAATTATATCGATAATTATATCTTGCAATAAGCTTATTGGGGCTTTGCATATCTTCTTTGGAGAAAAGTCTATTCAAATACTTGACCCATTTTTAAATTGTGTTGTTTATCTTTTTGCTTTTGAATTGTGGTTTTCTTTATTTTCTGAATATTAATCATTTATCAGATATATGTTTCCAAATAATTTCTCCCAATTTGTAGTTTGTCTTTTTACTTTTTTGACAATATCCTTATACGCACAACATTTTCAATTTTGATGTGGTCCAATTTTTTCATTTTTTCTTTAGTTGCCCCTGCATTTGATGTAAAGTGAGAATCCATCGTACATTACACATTCTCGAAGATATTTACCTATGTTTTCTTCTAATAATATTTTTTTAGGATTACCTCTTATATTTATGTAATTTTGCTATTTTAAATAATGTTTTGTTTATGTTGAGAGTTAGGGGTCCACGTACATTCTTTTGCACCTGATATTCCAATAGTCTCAGCACAATTTGTTCAAGAAAGTATTCCTTCCCTATTGAATGACTTTGGTGACTTTGGTGAAAATAGGATTACAATAGATGTGTGGGTATACATCTCTCAGTTCTATCCCATTGGTCTTTAAGGTTTTTCTTGTACCAGTACCACACTATTTTGATTATTGTAGATGTGTAATAGGTTTTCAAATTGGGAAGTGTGAGTCCTCCAACAATATTTTTCTTTTTAAACATGTTTTTTGCCTATTCAAGTTCCTTTGCCATTCCATTTGTATATGATGATTAACTTTTCTAATCCTTCAAAGAAGGCTGTTTGAATTTTTATTGGGATTGCATTAAGTCTGTAAATTCCTTTGAGTAGAAATGATATCTTAACCATTATATTCATTCAGTTCATAAGCATGGGATATCTTTCCATTTATTTTCTTTCAGCAATGATGCATAGTTTTCTGTGTGCAAATCTTTAAATCCTTGGCTAAATTTATTCCTAGATTTTTTTCTTTTAGTTGACATTGTAAACATAATTATATTCTTGATTTCCTGTTTGGATCATCTCTTGCTGGTTTATAGAAACACCATTCCTTTTTGTTTACTGGTATTGTATCCTCCCATTTTATTGAATTCATTTATTAGCTCTAGTAGGTTATGTTTAGATTTTTCAGGATTTTCTATATATAGCATCATGTGATCTCTGAATAGGGATACTTTTACTTCATCTTTTTAATTTTATAAAATTTATTTCTTTTTCTTACCTAATTCCCAGTAGAATATTGAATGGGAAGTGTGATAGTGAATCCTTGTATCCTTGTCTTGTTCCTCATCTTAGGCAAAATCATTCAGTTTTTCACTTTTAAGAGTAATGTTAGCTATCGGTTTTTCTTGTATGCTCTTTATCATGTTGAGCACATTATCTTCTATTTTTGTTTTTTGAATGTTTATAACATGAAAGGATGTGGAATTTCATTCAAATGCCTTTTCTGGTTTAAAGGAGATGATCCTGTGTCTTTTCCATTCATTCTATTAAAGTAGTTAATTACATTAATTGATTATCTCCTGTTGAACCATACTTCAATTCCTGGTACAAGCCCAGCTTGGTCATTGTATATAATTATTTGATATACTGTAGGATTTGATCTGTTAAAAATTTGTTGAAAATATTTGCATCTATATTCATAAGGGATATTGGCCTGTATTTTTTTTTTTCTTGTGATATCTCTCTCAGGTTTTGAAATTAGTGTGGTGCTGGCCTCAGTATGAACAGGATGTCTTCCTTCATCTCCTAGTTTTTGGAAGAGCTTGAGGAATATTGGTGTTAACTCTTCTTTGAATATTTGTTAAAATTCACCAGTGAAAGCATCTGGTCCTGGATTTTTTTATTGGGATGTTTTTAATTTGTGAATATTCCAGTTCTTTCTTCATCACTGATTTTTTACTTCTGTCCACTGTGGTCAGAAAAGATACTTTATGTGATTTAAGTATTTTGAAATTTATTGAGAATTGTTTTGTAATCTAACATATGGTCTATCCTACAGAATGATCAGTGTATTTTTGAGAAGCATGTGTGTACACTATGGTTGGATGAAGAATAGTATATATGTCTGCTAAGTCTAGCTAATTTAAATTATTGTTCAAGTCCTCTTTTCCTTATTGATCATACCTTTAGATGTTTTATCCATTATTGAAAGTACTATGGTGAAGTATTGTGCTATCAATGTAGAACAATTTATTTTGCCTTTCAAATCCATCAATGTTTACTTCATATATTTTGGGGCTCTGTTTTAGGTCCACATATGCTCATGATCATTATAACTTTTTGATGAATTGGCCCTTTTAACCCTGGGAATTACTCCCTGAGGATTCTGTTTATTAATTTTGTAGCCAGCTACTGATAAGACAGAGATTTTCTTGACTTTCAGCCCTTCTATCAGGAAGGCCTGCCAAAGGCAAATGCACTGTACAGGGTTTTACTTTTCTTACTGAACCTGTCTTGTCCTGTGCTTTTCCTTGTTAGTTGCTCTGGAGTTCCCTTGTTAACAGGAGTTTGATGTTCTCTCTGTTTCCCAGGAGACAAATTCCCTCTCCCAGTTTTCTAAAGCCAGAAGGCATTTATCCCAGACTGTCTACCTCTAGAGTTTCATACACTCCTTTAATTGTCTATTGCTGCTTTTGCTTGGAGAGCAAATTCTGGGAAGAGGGACACCCCATGGAGTATTTTTCCCAATTTGGTCTTTCCCACCCAAAACAGGGCCAGGGACCCACAATAGTGGCACAGACAGGGTCCAAAGTGTCCTGTGGAGAATGTCAGGATGGGTGCCAAAATCTTCTCCAATGGCTCCCAAAAGCTGAGCTTTCCTGTCTTGCCCAACAAATGCAGCTCTTCAGCTAACATTCCCCCGCAGCTCTGAGGAAGCCCTGAGTCTTTACATCTCCACCACCTCCACTCCTGGTGTTGAAACAATGGCTGCTGCTATCTTTGTGCAGGTCATGGTTGAATAAATGCTTCCTTTGTGGGAGGGCATGGGTGGGGTTGAAACAATTGCTCCCCTCAGAGCCATCCATCCAAATTCTGTAATCAAAAGCCCTGATCAGTAATTGGCTGAGCATACCCCTGTCTTAGGGAAGAGGATTTTTCTGTCATTTTTTGAATGTAGCAGCTTGCCAGGGACTGGACCCCATAGAGATCTAACACAAGAGTGTGGGATGGGCACAGGTAGCTTTTCCATGGTTGCTGTACAATTTTCTTCTGGCCTCTGGAGTTTCAAAATAGTTGATTCTGACAGATCCTTCCTGTTAAACAGTTGATTGGTGGAAAGGCTGAATTGGGGGTCCCTACTCCACCATCTTCCCAGAAGCTTTCCTTTCTTTTATTCTTATAGCTGACTTATAAGTTTGATATTTTCCCTTGAAAGGTGAGTAATGCAAATGAACTTTAATTTCATATCAGGCTGGTCCTTGTGCTTGTAGGTTCCTTCTAGTGCCTTTTTAGGGAGCAGTCTAGTCTGTACCTGCCCACCAGTGCCCTCTTGGCTTTTATGTGGGAACTCTGCCTTCCCATCTTCCTGCCTGCTGTCCTCTCAATTCACCTGTGTCCAGTTTATTCCTTATATGCTTTTGTGGGGCTGCTTGGTCCACCTTCAGTCACCTGCTGCTGCTGCCCTGGTGTCTAGGCCCACCTCAGGCCCCCTGCTTCACTGGGAGTACAGGCACCCTGGGTGGGGATGGGTGCCTCTAGGCCTGGAGCTGTTGCAGGTATCAAGGGTGCAGAGCTTCACTACCTCAATGGGAAGGGTCACTATTCTGAAACAGCTCAGGTGTGGGGTGTTGGTGCCTGCCTGCCCCTCTCCTCACACTCCTTCCCACATGTCAATGGACCAATTGACTTCTGCCCCCCACCCCTGAGCCATAAGGAGGGCTGCCCAGCAGGAAGAGCTCCCACTTTCCAGTGGTGGCAGCTGATCTGAAGATATTGCCTTCAGCAGCAGAGTGGAGTCTATCCCAAAGTCACAGTGCCTAGCAGGAGAGTCTTCCACCTAATGGTCTCCAGAGAGAGGTCACTTGGGGACTGTTCCTCTCTGGTCTGGAGCTGGGATATGGTAAAGCAAGGGCCCCAGAATGACAGGCAAATGGCCATCCCAGCTTCTTGTGAGCCTCATAGACTGGGACAAGCAGCTCAGGCCTCAGATAGACTTGGGGGTTCAGGCCCTGAGCCAGAGGGTGTGCAGTTACCCCACTTTGGTAGGCCTTGGACCTGGGGGGACAGGGTGGACAGGAGGTAGTGGGCAAGGATATTTCAGGTCAAAGCCTTCCCATACTCCATCTTCACAGTTGAATCAAGTTCCTCCCAGACCCTGTAAGTATAGAATGGACACCAGAGACTTGCCTCTGTTGCCTTGATTTCTCTTGGAGATAAAGTGCCTTTTCCTCCTCCTTTACTATCCCTGAGAGCTTTGGATGCAGCAGTGACTCATGATAACAGCTCTTAAATCACCTTCTTTGTTGTCCACATGGACTCTGGCCAGCCCTTTCCTAGTGCTGCAGGGACATGGGCACCTTCCTGAGCATGGGCTTTGTTCACAAGGACCCTGCTCTTGGGGTCCAGTGCTTCGTGGATCTGGCCTTGAAATTCTTCCTGTATCCTTGAAGCTCTGCTTTGTAAGTGGAGTTTTATGGAGCCAAGGCACAGACATTGGGGTCTGGAGCCTCTGACTGGTGCAGGCCTGCCTCCTGGTGCCCCATCTCCCAGGGCAGGTCTTGGTTGCCCACATCCCTGTTTCCTGGTGTCCAGCCTTACCTGGGAGGTAGGGACTTGTAATGTGTGACATACAGTGTTAATGGGGGAGCCTGTTGACATCATCTTAGTCACAGTCAGGCAGGACCCCAATGTAGCCAGAGGATCTCCAAGAGGGGTGAGCATCTTGCCTACCCTGGATCCAGATTCTGAGCATGTTCCAGCACAAAGGATTCCCTTGGGTGTCACCCATTTGCCATTAGCTGTGGCAGTTGGATGTGGGATGGAGAGATGCCTGGCCTTGCTTCCCTGGCCCATCCAGGGCATGGCTTATGGGTCTGGTGGTTGTCAGGAGGGTGTCCCCAGCAGCAGGTGGGCTGTGTGCTTTTTCAGAGTCAAGGGTGGAACCCTGATTCCTGTGAGTTTCTGCACTCAGCCCTTGTGTGTTCCCATACTTGAGGGAGCACCAGATTAAATAGCAAACAAAAAGTGTCATGACAGAAAGATGAAAATCTTTATATGTTAGAAACATTAATGGTATTTGCCTGCATTTTGAACAGGTGACTCCACCCTTTTACTTTGCACTGACCCCACCATTCTGCAGCCTGCTCTGCTGGTACATCCTGGAGCCCTGCACCTGGGGCCTCTGCTGCACAAGGAGCAGCAGGTAGCAACAGCCCTGAGGGCTGACCAGCATGGTTGTCATGGCCCTTTAGGAACCCCAGTGGGCTGTCCCAGATCTGCACAGTCTTCCCCTCTACAGGGCTCCCTGGAGCCCAAATCCAGTCTCACAAGGACTGGGCCTGACCTTGGCTGCTCTGTACCCTGAGGACTAGGGGACACCTGCATCTACCCTCCCCGGTTCACCTGCAGCCAGGGTGGACAGATTCAAGTCCAAACACCTGTACCTCTCAGGTTCACCCATGGCCAGCTCTTTCCAGCATCATGGGTGCAAGCTCAACTGCCAACAGCAAAGCCTGGAAGAGCCTGGATTTAGGGCTCTGTCCCAGGAGCTGCAGATCATGTCATATGTGTCAATCTTTCCTGAGGAGGAGTATTGGTTTCCTGGGCAGACTGTTCCACCTCCCTTAGGTGTGGCCTCAGACTCCTCAGCAACCTTGAGCTCTGATGCCACGGTGTGACAAGCCCAATATCAGGGTCTCTCTCTTCCTGCTTCTTTCCTCCCCACCTCTTCCTCAGCTTTCTTGTCTTGCCTCCCAATAAGCCAGTGCACCCATATCCTTCTGTCTCTAGGCCTGCTTTTGGCAGCATGCATATCAAAACCATCTCCAGAGGCAACCTCCAGACATTCAGGAGCCCTTCCACATCCACTGGCCTTCACTGGGTGGAAATTAAGGGCCAGAGCCACTCACTCTCAAAGGAGGCCTGTGCAAGAGCCCACTTTGTGTTCACTGACTGCAGATCTGCAACAGGCCTCCTACTCCAGGATTTAACCCATCATAGTAAAGGACAGACCAGCAGCCTGAGGCCAGGCAGATGGAGGCTAAAGTGGGCAGCAGAATTTAGGCAGAATCAGAATAAAAATTACCTCCTCCCCAAAGTCTCCCTGCATTGACAGCATTTGAACACATGTTAGCATCCAGGGCAGCCTCTTCTGGACCACAGCCTTCTCATTCCACATGAAATGAATCATCATGGAAAATTTTCATTGGGGTTTTAACCTGTCCATATCCAACATGAGTCTCCAGGACCTTTCTGTACTTATGCTCCTTGCCTTCACCTCCTCTATCCATAGCAGGCTCTGCAGAGGCCAAGGTTTGGATGCCTGGGGCCAAGGAGGAACTGCCCTGAGTTAGTCCACAGAGGGGCCAGATGCAGGGCAAGGATCTACTTTCCCCAAACAGTTGTGTCTCCAGGAAAATCAGGTTGTCCCTTAGACCTCAGTCTCCTCATTTGTGAAATACAGGGGACCCCAGCACCCTGAGGCAGCTTCATTCCATGAGCTTTCCTGAGGAGAGGTCTTTTCAATTTCCTCTCAACAAAAAAAGGGAAAGAAACTATAGTGGTTGTTGACCTTTTTTTGGTGTATTTAACACAATCCCTTGGGGCCTATTATAATTCTGGGGATGCTTTCTCATTTAAGTGAGCACTTTGAGAGTTTCCTGTGTCATTCTATTTTTATTCATTCATTCAACCAGTATTTCTTATTTATGTGGCATTCTTTGTCATGAAAATATAGCAGAAATAAAACAGACAAAACTCTGCCCTATTGGAGCTCACATTCCAGATGGGGAGGCAGACATTAAATAATAAAAGCCAGCTAATATGGAGAAAGAAAATGAGGGAAACAAGAAGGAAAGTCTTGCTGGATGTGTGGAAATTGTAGCTAAGGTGGCCAGGGAGGCTTTCCTGAGAATGCATATATTGAGCCAAGGCTGGGCCATGTCTTGCCAAGGGACTTTGCACTTTCTGTTCCTCTGCCTAGATAATCAGGCTTTTATTAAAGAGGCAGTTTCCAGGAATAACGAAGGGCCCCATGCCTGAAACAGGAGTTATGAGGGAAACAGTTATGTGCATAACAGTAGGAACTAACTTTGGCTTTCACTCAGGGCAGGTGAAAGGGTTTTATGCAGCAACCTTACATGATCAGTGAGAGTGTGAAATCAATGAATTCAAACTAAAGATTATGTTTGTAAAATAATCCATTCTTGTGGGTGTGAGACACTTTGACTGCATTAGATTCAATTAAGAGACCTTGATTAGATGATTTAATTATATCAAATTTGATTGGACTATATCAGTGAAGCATGACTCAAGCATGTCTCTGCTCTCTTACTGGACCTTATATAAACAGAGAAACATAGAGAAAGAAGGCACACAGAACAGGGAGTGCCATCAGTTTTGACCCTGCCATGTGACAGACGGCATGAGGATTGCTAGCAGCCAAAGTTGAAGCATGAAGCTCCAAAGGGGCTGGGACCATTGAGCAGCTCAAGGCTGAAGTGAGGAGCCATATTCCTCATTGCCCACAGCTGGGCTTGGGGAGACAATGAGCCTTGAGGGGAAGGGATGGACATATGCAGAGATCAGCTGCCATCTTGTCTCACCACATGGCAGACTACCAGGTTCAGTAGTAGTTGGCTTTGGTTAGAAAGCATCTCTGATGGTGCCTTGATTTGGATATTTTCACAATCTTGGGATTGTAACCTTTTACCCTATAAATTTCCCATTATAAAAGCTAACCCATTTCTGGTAATTTGCATTGGCATCCCTGTGGCAAACTAAGACAATCAGATTTTCCTTTAACAGGGTTACTCTAGCTTGGGAATTAACCAAAAGGGGCCAGGATAAGGCACAGAGCACTGTCTACATGATCAGCTCTAGTTTAAATCTCAAATCTTCATGACCAGCTTTAGTTTAAGCCTTGCCTACATGGTCAGCTTTAAACCCCACCTGCATACTAAACTCTAGATAACTTTGCATGTTCCATCAGTTCTAGATCAGCTTTGCCTCCATGCTCAGCTCTAGTTTAAACCTGCCTGCATGCTCAGGTCTAGATTAAGCCCTACCCAAATAATCAGATTTAGTTTGAGCCCTGCCTGCATGCTGCAGCCCTAGTTTAAAATATGCCTGCAACCTGAAATTAAGATTAAGCCCCATCTGTATGCTCAGTTTTAGATGAAGTCCTGCCTGGATGCTCAGATCAAGTTTCCGTCCCACCTGAATGATCAGCTCCAGATTAAGCCCTGCCTGTGTGTTCAGCTTTAGATAAACCCTGCCTGCATGCTCAGTTCTTTTCAGTCCAGCCTCCACAGTAAGGTCTAGATTAAGCCATTTTGGCATACACAGCTCTAAATCAAGCCAACATGTACACTCAGCTCTAGTTTATGCCTGCCTTCAGGCTTAGCTCTAGTTTAGAGCCCTGCCTGACTCAAGTGACTGACTCAGGCACAAGTGTATGTTGTAAGCTTGCCCAATCAGAGTGAGGCCAGGACTTTACTAGAGGCAGAAAAACCCACTGTCCTGCTCCGGATTGTGATGTGCAGATATTCAGTGATGTGCCAATTTGATTGTAGCTTTTTGCCACCATGAGAAAATACAGCCCATAAAAGAACCTGACATATTTGGGTTGTTATAAACATTGAATTATAGAAAAAAGGGGCCCAAACCTTGATCAAGCTACCTTTTCTTATGTTCTTCATTGCAGGAATAATAACAAATGTATGGTTGGACTCTTTGATTGGGGCCCAAAGGTGGTCCAAATGCACAGAAGAACTGCATGGCCCATGCTTTCAGGGCATGTGTGTTCAGCAATTAACATGGATGTTGGAGGTGGTGGTGGAAGACTGGGGTGTTGGTGGTGTGGACAGTGTGGGTCAGAGTGCCTTGCAGATACCTCACATAGCAGTGAACAATGGGGACATGGGGGCATGCTGAGTAATTATGCAGTGTTCTTGGTGGGGTCTGCTTCCTGAGTGGCTCATAGCAGCTGGAAAGTAACAGAAGAGATCCATTCCCACTGGATGCTAAAGATCATTCAGTGGGAATGGAGAGGCATTTCACCAATTGACTTCATGCCCTCTATTTCCTCTGGGGCAGGTGATTCCTCCCCAGGCAAGGAGGGGCCTGGACATGCCTCAGCCTCCTCCATGAAAGTTTTTCATGCCTGAAAACTTCATTCTTCCCTGAAAGACGTGGCCTCAAATCTTGGCAGCAATTGGGACAATTTTCAGCTGGAAAAAGATGAGTCCAAGGGTGTGGACTGCAATTGCCAAAGTTGTCTCTGCTTCCTCTTGGCTGTTCCTCAGTACATCTCAACTTCTCATGCAGCAACCCCTGTCATCCTCTTCTCTTGCCTTTTCTGTGTCCTGCCCCTCCTGAGGAGCTGGCAGCATGGCATGATGAATGACTTTCATTCTGAGCACCATTTCTGAGAAAAGAATTTGTATTGTGCAGGCAATTGGGGAATAGTTCACAAACCTCTTGGTACCCAATAATGGATATATTTTACAAAGATTCTAGCCAGGTTTTATGGGAGAAGATTTTAGTTCTGGCAGACCAAATGTGCTGCTTTCCCCAGCATCATTAAAAAGAAAGCAGGTGGGCCATGGGGAGGCTGAGCTGCAGAGCCTGGGGAGGCCACCTGGCCAGGCTGCTGGTCCATTAAAAAGTTTGGTGGTTTTGGCTCATTAGGCAGCAGTGAGACAGGGGACAGGGAGTGGGTCCAGAGGCCTGGGAGGATGATCTCTGATGTGCCCAACCTGGTCTAGTGTAGAACACAGTGAAGTCAATTAATGATGTCTTCAAATATGCCAAGGGCCTCAGTTGGAAGAGTCAATTAATTTCAACAGGCAATTAGGTTTTCTGAGGGCTGGGACTTCTGCAGCTGGAGACAAGAAGCAAGGAGGGAGTGTTAATGGTGAGTCTCATGAGCTGGGGCTTTCCTCATTTTAAAATTCTACCCAGGGGAGGGACTGACATAGGGATGAGGCATTTTGAGTTTTTTGCTGCCTCAGGAGCTAACTGATTTCCTGGTTTTTGTGAAGTTTTCCTGCAAAGAGCTGGCTGCACCACTAAATTTTGGCAGAGTCTGCAACTTCACTAGAGCACACTTTGAAGTCTGCTTATTTTTGTCACATAGCTAAGACATGTAAACATCAACAT
>JAQZBX010047452.1:0-20463 GCA_029593785.1 Cabassous unicinctus
CTTTCTGGTTCTAAGGCTTCCTTTAATATTTCCTGCAAAGGTGGATTCTTTTTTGCAAACTCTCTTAGTTTCTGTTTGTTTGTGAATACTTTATACTCACCTTCATATTTGAAGGACAGTTTTGCCGGATAAAGGATTCTCGGCTGGCAGTTTTTTTTCTTTCAGTTTCCTAATTGTATCATACCACTGTCTTCTCGCCTCCATGGTTTCTGAAGAGAAATCTGCACTAAGTCTTACTGGATGTCCTTTGTACATGATCATTTGCTTCTCTCTTGCTGCTCTGAGAATTTTCTCTTTATCTTTTACATTTAGCATTCTGAATAGTATGTGTCTTGGCATAGGTCTATTTGGATATATTCTGATTGGGGTACGGTGTGCTTCTTGGACATGTAAGCTCATTTCTTTTTTGAGAGTTGGGAAATTTTCAGCTATTATTTCCTCAAATACTCTTTCTGCCCCTTTTCCTTTCTCTTCCCCTTCTGGAACTCTCATGACATGTATGTAGTTGCATTTTGTGTTGTCATTCAACTCTCTGAGCCCCTGCTCAATTTTTTCCATTCTTTTCTCTCTCTGTTCTTTTCTCTCTTCAATTTTATCTGCTCTGTCTTCAGTATCACTTATTCTTTCTTCTATAATTTTGAGTCTGCTGTTGTATTCCTCAAATGTGTTTTTGACTTCACCTATTGTGTCTTTCATTCCCATGAACTCTGTTACTTTCCTGTTCGAGATTTCAAATTCTTCTTTGCATTTTCTCAATGTCTTCTTGATGTCATTTATCTCTTTAACTATATTGTCATTCATGTCATTAATTTTATTTTGGAAATTTGTGCTCACCTCACTGATTAGTTCTCTTAAATTCTGTATCTCTTCTGGGACTTTGATGTATTCCTTTTCCTGAGCCATGTCTTCTATTTTCTTAGTATGGCTCATAATTTTTTGTTGGTGTTTAGGCATTTGGTTAGGTTGTATTTTACTTAGATGTTCTATCTCTTTCTCTTTTATAGGGTTTTAGTGGCAGGAGGCTGTGAGTTACCATAGCTCTTTGATTTTTGGCTTAGTCTTGATTGTTAGGATTGTCCTGCTTGTTGCTCAAAACTCGGCACTGGACCCAGTAATTGGTTGTAGAGTCATTTCCTAGGGCCTTGGGCAGGGAGGCTATAGAGGCCAAGAAAAGCCTCTCCTATTTAATTTTCTTATGTGCACATCCTTGGTCTGCCAGGAGATGGTGCTCGTTGGCAGCTCTCAATTCAGTGCCTGGTCAGAGTGTATTTGTTGTGACACAGACCAGATCAATGTGATAGAACTTCCTGTCTGGGGGCTAAGAGCCTTGTAATTTAAACTTTCAGAGACAGTTCTCCAGTCTTCTCTGACAGCCCCATCCCTTTTCCCAGTTAGGAAATATTTCCTCTCCCCTCTGAATCCTTGACAATCAGTCCCTGTTAGTAGCAGAGGACATTGGGAGGTTTGTATATCTTTAGCCCCTTGCAGGCTCCAAGGCAAAAAATGGTGCAGCACCACCTGGCCTGGACTGGCTCTCAAGACAGGGCAGACCAAACTTGCAAGTCAAAAGCAGGGTCAGTCCCAGGCTCTCTCTCCCCTCTCCTGTGGAGTCCTCACCAATTAGCCCAGACTAGAAGAGAGGGAGATTGTGAGGGTCCGATTTCTCCAGTCCTTCCTAGGCTCTCAGGGCAAACTGCCATGTGGAAGGGTCCATGGGGCTCTGCAGCCCAAATTTGTGGATCAGAACCTGAGTCAGCCTAAGGCTGTGTCCCTCTCTCTCCTCTTTCTGGGAGTGGTAGATCCCTGGAGCCCCCTTTGTCTATAGTCACAGGCCCAGAGGCCCAAGAATTCTAAGGAGTGTGGGGAAGAGTGCTGGCAGCAGCAGCCACTGCTGATTGCAGCTCATGGTTCTGTCATTGTGATTTCTCTCTTTTGTCCCTCTCTCCTCTGGGTGGTGTGCAGTCTTCCCCTGCTGTCCTAAACCCTAGAAGATCTATTTCGGGGTGGTTTCAGCCTGTTCTCTAGCTATTTTTCTGGAGAAGAGATTCCTGTGTCTTACTAGTCAGCCATCTTCCCAGAAGCTTTTATGATATCTAAAATTTTTTGATACTATGTATTACATGGAAATGAATAGAAACTTCATGCCAGTTTTTTTCCTCACTGACTCTCAAATTTTGTTTTCTCTCTACCTAAACATGGAACAAAGTTTGATTTAAGCCCTGTACTCAAACAAATTCTGTAATTGGTATCAGTTACATGTCCAAATTTTGAAAAGCTAATAGTTTTCCATTTCAATGTCACTTTAGTACCCTTGAATATTGTGTAATGGATGACCATATGTTGACAAAGATTGTCTTCTGATTTAATCTGTATGACAACTTTAGTTAATAGTAGTAAATAAGACATGACATTGTGATTCCTAGTTAGTATCTGAATAAAAACTTTCTATTATAAATAAGAGTTGTAGATGTTACTTGAATGAGAACATCATATCCACATGAGAAACAGAAATTCCATTAAATTTTAAAAATATAAACCAATATTTATTGCTGAGAACAGATAGCAACAAGTAATTATGGTTGTCAAAGTTCTTAAATATACAAACAAATTGTGAAGAACTTACAAAAAGCATTGACTAAGGCAGTATTTTGACAACAAATAACAGAAATTAACTAATTAATTATGGTAAAAGCAAAATGATGTATATCAAACTACATCATAATTCTAATCTTTCCAGAAATATTTGGTGGAATGCCCTTCCAGTATTTTAGTTACTTATAGGGCAGTGGTAGGTAAGTAAAATGTCCTGTCCAGGAATGCATAATTTTCTGATTATAAATTTTATGCAGAACATATACTTTGCCAAATGGAAGGTAAAAATAATACACTTTTATATAGGACAAAAATTATATTGTTCATTCTGGATGTAATGAAGTAGTAGAAAAAATAAGAAGAAATAATAAAACATTGGTTAAAAGATATCCTCACTATTCCTTTCTCTCTACCCTAAGTTGAAATAGAAGCAATCTAGATACTAATTGTACTAAGAAATTTATTCTCTTCTGCAATGTTGAATATTTAAATATTTATGCTAAATTATTTCTTATATAATTTAATTTAAATTATATAATCAATAATAGTAACCCTTTCTCAAAAAGTTCATCCTCTGATGGTGATATTCACCTTTGAACTACTTCAGCCAAATATTGATTTAAACAGGGAGAACATCCATGAATAGTTATACAGGATTAAACATTTATTTTTTGAAGTGTTCACATCTTGCCTTATTGTAAATATGTATTTTACATGATTGAGGTTTTTTATTTTTTTTCCTTGAACACATTTAAATTTTTAATATGGATGCATTCACTTATAATAGTTTCACATCATACAAAAGTGATATGCTGTAATATGAATGTAAAAAAAATTTTGAATACAAACTGAATTAGACATGCTTTAAACAATTATTTAGCCAATATTTACAGCTAAAATTTCAGTCAACTTTCCCTTGATAATTAAATTTAAAACACTTTAGTAAGTTAATAAAATATCACATGGTAAGTTGAAGTATTCTCGATTCAGATGTATTTTATCACAATTGTATATGGTTATGTTGATTTCTGATTTTACTTTTTGAATTATTAAAATATTTTATGTTTTTGTTTCTTTATAAAATGTATCATAAGGAATTTCTTGTTCATTATAGGTGTTCATACTTCCCCAAAACTTTGTTTAGAATTGTTTAAAAAAGAAACGATTTACTCAATAAACAAAAAGTTTCTATATTGCAATTGTTTTATTTGGAAAATAAAGGACTATTTATAATGTTGTAAAATTTATTGAAAAATGCAAAAAATATTAAGAACCATATGTGAAGATGAAAATTGACCACATAAATTTTAAAATGATTTCAATGAAGCTTATATAAAGTGAAACAGATTATTGCTTAAACATTACAGAGCTCTGGATTTTCACAAAGTTGTGCCATGGTGTAATATTTTTATTTCTGTTTTAAACTTATTCCTCTGGGTTTTTTGCTTGGTCTTTTTCATAATCTCATTTCTTTCATTCTGAGGAATTATTTTATTTTATTTATTGATAATTTTCCTCCTTTTCTTTTCTTTTTCCTCTTTCCTTTTCATTGATAACATTTTCCAAAATATTAAATCTCTCTATTACTTAGGTTACTCTTCAGAAAAAGTGCCTAAACAGTTCTTCCAAAGTTTCTTTTGCAAAATTTTATTTCTGCTTTAGTATTTTGATATATTAATAATGTTCTCTAATTTATTGAAATACATTTTTAAAAGAAGATTTAGATTACATAAATGTTGCATTGAAAATATAGCGGATTCTAATATACACCACACCATCCATCTCTCACACATTCTCCCATTAACAACATCTTTCATTAGTGTGATACATTTGTTACAATTGATGAACAAATATTGAAGCATTGTTAATAACCATGGTCTATAGTTTACATTATGGTTTACACTTGGCATCACAAAATGTTCTAGGTTATGACAAAATGTATAATGGCCAGTATCTGTCTTTGCAATGTCATGCAGATCAATTCCAATGTCCCAAGAATGCCCTTTAGTTCCACCAATTCTTCCCTCTCCCTTCCCTCAGAACCCCTTGTAACCACTGCTTTTATAACAATGCTACAAGTTCTTCCATTACTAGAACAACAATTAGTCTACTTTAGTCCATAGTTGCATTCCTCCCTTATATTTGTTCATTCCTCAAACTTGAGAATTTGGGGATAGTGATGCCCACTTTGCTTATTATTGAGTGAGGGCTTAGATCCCATGCAGCAGATGGATGGAACTGTCTTATTTGCCATTGAAGATCTCTGTTTTGGGGGGATGGGCATTGTCCATCATCATCCTTCTGTTAGTTGTCTTGGGCAAGTTTGATGAACTGGTGAGTAAGTGCTGGCTGCAACTCTGCTGACATTAAGGCCTCAACCAGGATATGAACAGCTGGAAGATTGAAGTCTCTTGGGCATATATTAAGAGGTATAGTATTAATTATAGTTTCAAATAAAAGGGGCAGGAGACAAATGTGTGGGAAAATTATGAATGAGGCTAACTCTATTTCATTGAAGAGATATGCTATCATATATTCCAAGGTAAAGCACACCAATGGTGTGTCAATTTCTTGGGTTGTCTGTCCTGCTTATAGTGTCTTGATGGCTCTACAACCCTCAGGAGTGTCCCTATATGAGACTCTGTTTACTCTGGTGGTCAGTGAGATCATCCTGAGATGTGCATAAGCATTACCTCTGGAATGATCTCCTGACTCATTTTGAAATCTCTTAGCTATAAAAATTTATTTGTATTTAATATTTATCCCTTTTGGTCAAGGTCTTTTCCCAAATGCATTGCAGTTTGCACCTGGTAATAATCCCTCAGTGCCAGGGAGGCTTATCTTGGGAGTCATGCTGGGGGGAAGGTAGTGAGTTAATTTGTTGAGTTTGGCTTAGAGAGAAGCCACATTTGAGAAGAAAAGAGGATTTCAGGAGCTAACTCTTGGGCAATATATATATTACTAAGCTAAGTTTCAATTTCACAAGGACAAGGTTCATAATTACAAGCATCAATATCAAAGGCCTGGAGTATTTGTCACCCCTCCTTCAGGCACTGCCCATGTACTCTAGAGATTCATGCCACTCTATTAGAGAATGTAGCAGGACTCCCCAGGATGGGAATTCAATATTCTCTCACTTATTGTGTGGGTCTCCACCCATTGAAACCACACCCCATGACCACATGAACATATTCAAATTCCAAAAAAGTGTGGTCCAGGTGCACCACTCCCCAAACATTGCTCCACTACTGACACTCTACACTAATGATCCTCCCCTGCCACAGTTGCAACACTTTTGCAATCCAAATCCTCACCACAAAAAAGGCAAAAAAAATTTAAAAAATAAAAAGTAATAAGGGGACCTGAATAGCCAAAAATGTCCTTTAAAAGAAAAACAAATTTGGAGGACTCTCAGTTCCTGACTATAAAATATATTACTTAGCTAGAGTGTTAAAAACAGCATCGTACTGACATAAGGACAGAGAGATTGACAAATGGAACTGAATCAAGAACTAAGAAATCAATCCTCACATCTATAGTCAAGTGATTTTTGACAAGGATGTTAAGCCCACTCAGCTGGGCCAGAACAGTCTCTTCAACAAATGGTGCTGGTATAACTGGATATCCATATTCAAAAGAAAGAGGACCCCTATTCTCACACCTTATACAAAAATTAACTCAAAATGGATCAAGGACTTAAATATAAAAACAACAACCATAAAACTCCTAGAATAAAATGTAGGAAAACATCTTCAAGATCTTGTGGTAGGCAGTAGTTTCTTAAACTTTATACCCAAAGCACAAGCAACAACAACAAAAAAATAGATAAATGGGACCTCCTCAAAATTAAACACCTTTACTCTTATAAGAACTTTGTTAAATGGGTGAAAAGGCAGCATAGTCAATGGGAGAGAATATTTGACAATCACATATGTGATAAGGGTTTAATATCTCTGATATATAAGGACATCATAAAACTCATCATTAAAAAATGGGCAAAAGACTTGAAAAGACAACTGTCCAAACAAGAAATACAAATGTTGAAGAAACACATGAAAAGATGTTCAACATCACTAATGATTAGGGTAATGCAAATCAAAACTACAATGAGATAACATTTCACACCTATTAGACTGGCTGATATTAAAAAGTCAGAAAAATGTAAATGTTGAAGAGGATGTGGAGAGAGACTAATGCTTATTCACTTTTCATGGGAATGTAAAATAGTACAGTCACTGTGGAGGACAGTTTGGTAGTTCCTAAGGAATTTTAATATAAACTTGCCATGGGACCCAGCAATACCATTGCTAGGTATATACCTGGAAGACCTGAGAGCAGTGACATGAATAGGTATCTGCACACTGATGTTCATAGAAGCATTATTCATGATAGCCAAAAGTTGGAAACAACCCAGGTGTCCATCAACTGATGAATGGATAACAAATTGTGGAGTATACACAGGATGGAATATTATACAGTGAAAGATATTATACAAAGAAAGATATGAAAACATGGTTGAGCATGGAGGACATCATGTTGAGTGAAGCAAGCCAGACACAAAAGGACAAATGTTATATAATTGCCCTATTATGAACTGAATATATTATGTGAAATATAAATACATTATGTGAAATATGAATATGAGTAGAATTGCATATATAAGAGTGTTTTTCTTTGAAGCTGAACAAATGGAAGTTAATACTACAAAACATTAATATCAGACAAAAAAACCCAACAACCTATTATACGAAGTGAAGACCAGACACAGAATATTACATATTGTATGATTCCAATTATATGAAATGTAAATCTAAATCAATTTATAAAAATGAAATGAGATTAATGGTTATATAGATCTGAGAAAGCAATGCTAAGGGATATGGAGTCTTTCTTTTTGGAGTAATGAATCTGTTCTAAAATTTTTGAGGTGATGAATGTATGACATTGTGATTATACTAAAAGCCTTTGATTACACCCTTTGGATCAAAAAGGTAGAAACACCAGCTATGTACAGTGGGGGAAACATACAGAGATTGAGATATGAGGAATTTTGTTTGTCTGTTTTTTGTTTATTGTTATTTTTGAAATAATGAAAATACTCCACTAATGACTGAAGTGTTGAATGCACAACTATGTGATCATACCAAATATCATTGATTTTACAGTTTGGAGGAATTGTATGCTTTATTAATATGTATCAATAAAATTGATTTGTTTAAAAAAGGGAATATTTTTTGCTGAGTCTTTCATCACTGTAAGTTGTGTTATCTTTTATATACATTGAAAATGTTTTCTGTATGTTCCCCTGGTATCTTATTTTTTCACTTTAGTTTCAAAGAAGCTCTAGGGTATAGAATAGCCACTAGAAATTAGGGGGGATTTCCATATTCCACAAACCCTCCCCCTATCACATCTTCCCCTATTAATAACATGTTAAATGAGTATGGTGCATTTGTTACAATTGATCAAATATTAAAGCATTGCTACTAACCATGGTCAGTGGTTTACATTATGATTTATATTTTGTTCTGTACATTTTTACAGGCTTTGACAAAATGTATAATGGTCTGTATCTTTCATTACAAGATCATGCTAACAATTCCAAAGCCTTAAAAATGCCTGAACCAGAGGTGAGTAGATGGTGATGCTATAGGGAAGTTAACACAAAAAACTTTCAAGTATATTATGTCCTTTTTTAAATGAAGCAATGGTCACTGGATTTCTCCTATTCTTCCTTTCCCCTCCTCTGGGAACCTATAATAACAAATAACTAATAACAAAATACTTACAATTTTTGAAGTATAAGGTTCATAGTTACATGAATTAATATTGAGGGCTTGATATACTGGTCTGTTTTCTTATATTAGGCACTGCCTATGTTCTCAAAAGTTTCTTGCCCCTTTCTTTGAGAATGTAGCAAGACTCCACAGGATTGGAATTTAAAATTTTCTTGATTATTGTGGTGGGTCTCCCACAAGTGAGATAACACTCTATGGCAAGTTGAACAGATTCATATTCCATAGAAGGCTGCCTGCGGTGCACCCTTTCCCACATAACACCCCACCAGTGATTCCCTGCACCAGTGACTCTCCTTTGTCATATTTGCCAAAATAAAATTCCCATCACTGTATTTTCAACCACAAGAACTATAAATCCCCGTAGTTCACTTGTTCCTTCCTCCAGCCCTCCCCAAGGTCAATGGATAGCACAACACAATCCCCCATACTGAATAAAATCACATTCCAGCACCACTGACCCCACCCTAAGGTGAAACCTTAGTGTCTTCTCAGATATTATCTGAGCCCGTGTCTTGCTTTGAGCATGTTTGTGGCCTTCTAAATTCCCCTGAATACATGTCATCTCTGAGTGTCCATTTTTCAAAGGAAATTCCTCATAGTATTTCTTCATGTGTCCCAGGTGTCTATTGTTTGTCTCAGCCATAACATTTTTCTCCATAAAACTGTGGAATGATTATTCCATTACAGTGTTTTTGTAGCCATGCCTCCTACCTCTAAGTATTTAATGAGTTCCAGGATGGGGAAGACAGAGATGAGCATCTTGGGTCAGTTCTTCAGTAAGCCATTAGATCAGCTGGAACAGACATAGGTACATCCTGATTTGGGAATAAGGTGTTCTTTGCTACCTCCAGAACCAGGGATCTACATTTGAACTGCTGACTTCTGTTTCACACACTGTGGTGTTGAGCTGGGGAGAGGGTGGAGGAAGCGCTAGTAAAATTGTTATGATGCATTCCTACCCCTTTTCGGTTTTCTTCTTGATTCATCATTCTCTTGGTGGGTGTAAACCATTTAATGTTTTCTATAGTTCTGAGTAATTTGGTTCTTACAGGTTCAGGGTTTTTTTCCCCTAATGTTTATGTGAGAGAACAGAATTCTGGAGCATCCTAATGCATCACCCTGCTCTTATGTGTCTCAAAACTGTTGGTTTTTAATGAAATCCCCCATTAAGTAGAGGTAAATTCTCAATGCACAATTCAAGCATGCTCCTGCATCACCTGCCTCAAATATGGATAACAGCCATTTCTATCCCAAGTAACCTTCTTTGTGACAAGGAGTGCCACTTATGGCAGAGGAGCCCACAGGACCTAGTAGGTGCCTACCTGTCCCAAGTCCATCAACACATGCCTCCCTACTCTAGCTGTCTCATTCTCTCTCTCAGAGCCCAAGGTCTGTGGAGGCCTCAGTTCTTACAAAGGTCTCATAAGGAATAGTCTGTGATATCATAGGTCAAATCCAGTGACTGCTGTTTCATTTACAAAAGGACATAATATATTTGAAAGTTTTTGTGTTAATTCCCCTAAACTTCACTATCTACTCACCTCTGGTTCAAGCTAATATACAACTCTGGTGAGAGGATATCCATGGGTGGTGTCCAGAACCCAGAAGCTGCAGTGGCTGGGCTGATGGTTTGATGGACTGGAAAGCATGGAGAGATGGATGGCTGCCACTGAAATGTCTACCCACCAAAGCCTCCTTTTGGCTTTAGAGAGATGCAGTGGTGTCAGGATGTAGGACATCTGGAAGGTTGACTGGCATGCATCCATTCAATCAGAATGGACAATGGAAGCAGCATGGAGTAGGGTCTTGCAGACTCTCCTCTATGGACAGTCACAATCTTTTGGTGTCTGGATCATGGAGAAGTCTCGATGGTGGTGGTGGTGCAGAGTCAGGGAGTTCATGAAGCATTTGAAGTGATATGAGTGCTTTACCATCTATTATGGACATTTTTGTGCAGTCTAATAACTATTGTATGCACTTTACCACCTTAGGTGAAATTTAATTCAGAGAATCTCAACTACTCAAAGCAAGTGAACTAAGTAGAAATGAAAGAGTAAACTTTACTTGAAGGGAGAAGTTTAAAAACACAGTAGAAGGCATGGATGTAGTAAAAAAAAAAAAAGCAGAAGAATAAATGATGAAAATATAAAATAGTAGTAACAATTTATTTTATTTATTAAAGGTGGTTCAAATTGGGAGTATAACAAATAAGTTAAAAAATGAAAAAGAGGATTTAAATAACTTAATTATATTTGTATATTATTTTGAGGCTTATGCTTCCAGCCCTCTTTATACAAGCTGAGTTATCTTGTTCCAGTGTCAGTATAAACAATCTTCTTTCTCTAGTGAAGGTACAGATCAGGATGTAAGAATCCATGTTCTAACTAAAAAGAATTTCTGTTGATGGTGTTTTGGAATAATAGAAAATAACTGGAACTTGATTTAACTCGAGTCCCTAGATTTCCCTATAAGGCAAATGAAATCATCCAATTTGAAGCAAGGGGCATATGAGATGAATATTTACATATTTAATACAATAGCTTAAAAAGCAGATTAAAATATAAAATTGAATGATAAACTTCTTGAAACTGATCTTGTTAAACAATTTAGATGACTGCAAATCTCATAACTGTTATTAAAAGTTACTTTTTTTTTCATTTTTCTTCGAGTTGGTCTATACATTACATGCAAATGACTTTATTGAGATATTTTTAGTGGAGCTTGTGCAATGAAGGTTATTTTCTCCTCAAATGAAAATATTGCACTAGTTTAATAAAAAGTATCTTTTCATTGGATTGCGTTATGGAGACTGAGACCTGGTAAATGAAGAATCTGAAACAATCCAGGTTCATTGTCACTATACTTCATGTATCCTTATGCTCTATTTATTCTAATGGATACAATTTGAAAGAGTTGAAAGCATATTTTTATTTTCTAAATGAATCATGAAAAGATGTCTTCTTCTTATGGGGCAGATAGGATTATTCTCATATGACTTTGTATCCCTGTTCCAATCATATAGGCAACTTGCATTCAGAGCATAGATTCACCCCTCATCCCCTCCCCCTTGCATAATTAAAATTAAACAGGGAGGCTTCATGATAGCAAGGGAAAACTGAAAGAGGATTTAATGGCTGGAATAATTAGGTATGGTTTTGGAATCCAGCAAGACTTTTCTGATGAAGTATTTGAAGAATAACCTTGGGACTTATTAAGCTAACTAGAGAAGTAATAACTACAATGGAGTTTATTCTTGGATTTGTGCCTCTTGAGTATCCACCTAAATTAATCATCATGGGGCTACTGGGTAACACCCAGAAATCAAACATCTAACACAAGCACAGATCTGTTAAGAAACTGGGAGGCCAAACAGGTGGGGCGACTATGGGACTGAGAGAACCAGAGTTCCCAAAACACACTTGTAAGGGGAGTGTTCCAAGAAAGAAGGAAAGGGGTGCCAGAGGATGTTGGAGTAATTGAAAGGATAAGGGAAGAACAGGGCCCAATGCTGAACAGGCAGAATTTCTCATAGTTGGATGAGATAATTCTTTTTACCTGGTGTCAGTAAATTATTCAAAGAAGATAACATTTTAATATAGAAGCTTTCATTTATTAGAAAAATGATTTGATGGTAAATATTCCCCTTTGAAAAGGTAGAATAGGAATTCCATAAAGAATTCATAGGAACACTTTTTGTTCTTTACATCATTCATTAATTGACATATATATTATATGTTTATATATTTAATTGGGGGGACAGGAAATTTGATGTTCCATGCACACTATCTTTGCCTTTAATATTCTTTACCTGCCCATTAGGCCCCTTCCATGATACAAATTTGCAGAGAAAAGTTAAAATATGCATTTAACTTCATTAGTTAAGTATACATCTTGATTTTTGCACAATCCCTATCCACCTACATATAAGCAACAGCAAACAAAACAAAAACAAACAATAAAAGGACAGTAAATATGCCTCATTAATATTTTTAAGGATTTTGCACAAAGCAGATCAATAGACCACAATACACATTCATAAATGAGAAATAAAAAGGACTTTAAAGTGAAAGACTAAAACTTATAAGAGGCATAACATGCAAAAGAGAAGCATATTATTTTTGGGTGCAAAAATAATAAAAGGAAATAATTAGTGGAGAATAAAGATGATTTCCCCAAAGGGGAAGACAGATAAGGGAACCAGAAAATTGATATAAATGCCCCAATACATAATGTGATCCCTGATTCCCCAGGAAAGGTTGACTCATCATAGTTAACCATCATTGTATATTATGTATATTCAAGGTGAGAACCTCAAGGAAGAATTACCAGCCCTGAAGCAATAAATAATTCTAACTGAACATGTTTCTGTGAGATACTCAGGAATCCTAGTATTTTTTTTCAGTCATAGTCTTTTTCTAAAGTTATTTGGGACTTTCTCCTCATTTGAACTTTTATCAGCTATTCAGTCATAGTTTGTTCTGGTTAAGCTATCTTTGTGTCAGATGATCTGGTATATGGAGTGGCAGAATGTTTGCCTTTTCAAAATTCTTTTAAAGTGACAGTAGAAATTAAGAGTGATCACAAAGTTAATATCAATACTATGAGTTAACACATTCAGGGATATATTTCAAAATCTCAAATGTAGTTTTACTTTATTACTTACAGTAGTATTCTGGTAGAGAACTGAATGGAACTATGAAAATAGTTTAACTGAAATGTACCACCATCAGGTATGTGATACTGTAGACACACACACACACACATAACCACACACAGAAGTAGACACATAGAAAGATTAGACAGATAGATAGACAAAAAAAGTTTAATAGATGAATAAATTCTGCAAATAACCTCAATTACAGCATTAAATATGAAATGATTAGATCATAACCTAAGGTTTTGCTTTTACAATTTGTGCATGTTTTAAATCATGATTCTGCAGACATTTCCATTGTTTCAACTTATAATTTGCAATGCTTTAAAATGCATAGCTATTTATCACATATCATTATTCTCATAATTGAGGCATGTAAGACAGTTACTATTCCTATTTAAAGATGCAAAGTGAGACTCCAAGTCAATGACCACATTCCCAGATGCTAGAGAAATATGAATTTATATTCACCTCTCTTAGGCTTTTATCAGGATCTCTAAAAATATAAGTATATGAAGATACATGCCAGTAAAACAGGGGACATGAATATATAGAAGCATGACACTAATTTTAAGGAGGCAGAAGAAATAATGTTTAAGTTCATGGCCTCAGAACCAGACAGGTGGCTTCAATGTTGGCCACACCCTAGACTAGTAATCCACTAGTCTTCATCTATGGAATGGGAATAAGAATGGTATCTAACTCATCAGGATGCTATTATGCCTGAGCAGGTCTGTGTTTCTTTATTATGGCATGGCAAATATTATAATCCAAATTTCAATGACATTCAACCTATTGGTTTGTATTAAAAATGAATTAAAATGAAAAAAAATAATTAAAAAGAAATAAATAATTAAAAAATTAATTAAATGAATTCTTCTATCACCTTGTCCTGTTATTCATACCTGGATCAAGCACAGTGCTCAATAATTTGGAGCTTTTAGGTTTGTGTGGTGTCATTGTTGTAATTATATTCAACATCATATTTTCTTTCTATACACATTGCCTCAGCCATTTTGATGAACTTCTCTAGCAAGGGACATACAAAAACCCTCTCTGCCTATTGATACCATGCAGTAATCATCAGTTTAATATTTTTGTTTAACAAATCATTTCTTTTTAGATTTATTTTTATTAATTTATTATTCCCTCCCCCCTTGTTGTTTGTGCTCACTCTCTGCTCTCTGTGTTCACTGTGTGTGCTCTGTGTATGATCATCTTCTTTTTAGTAGGCACTGGAAACCGAACTCGGGACCTCCCACATGTGCCACCTCTGCTCCTGCAAATCGATTTTATTGATGTATATTAATAAAGAAAGCAATTCATCCAAAGGGTACAAACAATGGCATTTGGTATACCATTGTAATAAAGCATACAATTCATCCACAGTGTACAATAACAATGGTATAATAACATAGTTGTGCATTCATCACTTCAATCATTATTGGAGCATTTATATTATTTCAATAATAATAATAATAAGCAAATAATAAAATTCCTTACCTCTCAATATCTCTGTTTCCCCTGCTATACATAGCAGCCATTTCTTGCAATTGTTGTACTATTATTTATTTGCTTGTTAAGCAATTTTATTGAGATGTATTCACATACTATATGATCTATCAAAAGTGTATAGTCAATGGCTTTTAGTATAATCACAATGTTGTAGATTCATCATCTCAAAAGTTTTAGAACAATTCTATTATTTTTTTCCCTTGATTTAATTTATTTCTGCTTTGATCTTTACTATTTGTTTCCTTTGGCTTGGTTTGCAATTAGTTTGCTGTTCTTTTCCTAGTTCCTCCAGGTGCACAGTTAGGTTAGGCCTTCAATTGTAGCTCTTTCTTCTATTTTAATGTAAGCATTGAGGGCTATAATTTTCCTCTCAGGACTGCCTTTATGGTGTCCCATAGGTTTTAAAATGTTTTGTTCTCATTTTCATTTGTCTTAAGATATTTGGTGAATTCTCTTGTAATTTCTTCTTTGACCCACTGATTATTTAGGTGCATAAATATTTAGAATAGTTATTTCTTCTTGCTGCATTGTTTCTTTTATTAAAATATAATGAAATTCTTCATCCTTTATATACCCCTTATTAATAGATTTGCATTTAAATCTATTTTGTCTGAAATTAGTATTGTTATTCTAGCTTGTTTTGATTATTATTTTTGTAGGATATTTTTTCCAACCTTTCACTTTTAACCTGGTAATGTCCCTATGTCTGAGGTGAGTCTCTTGTAGATAACATATTTATGGCTCATATTTTTTATCCACTCTGTCACTCTATGTCTTTTGATTTTGGAGTTCAAGCCATTAATATTCAATGTTATTGTTATAAAGACATTAAGTACTTCATCCATTTTGACCTTTAGCTTTATGTTGTCATATTGTACTATTATCTGTCTTTTTACCCTGTAATTTACTCTTTCTAATAATCTTCATTTCTACACTCTTCTCTACAACTCCTGGCCGTATTTTATTTTATTTTTTTCCTTTCAGACTGCAGGACTACCTTTAGTATCTCTTGTTCTGGTCTTTTGGTAACATATTCTATCAGTTTTTGTTTATCTGTGGAGACTTTGAACCCACTCTCATTTTTGAAGGACAGCTTTCCCAGATACAAAATTCTTGATTGATAGTTTTTCTCTTTCAGTACCTTAAACACATCATACCATTTTCTTCTCTCCTCCATGGTTTCTAATGAGAGGTTGGCACCTAATCATACTGAGGCTCCCTTGTATATGGTGCTTGCTTTTCTCTTGCTGCTTTCAGAATCTTCTCTTTATCTCTGATATTTGTCTTTCTGAATAGTAGGTATCTCAGGGTAGATCTATTGGGATTTATTCTGTTTGGAGAGCATTACCTTCTGGGTTATTGGAATTTATGTCTTTCATCAGGGTTGGGAAGTTTCCAGTCATTATTTCCTCAAATATTCCTTTTGCTCCTTTTCCATTTTCTTCTCCTTCTGGGACACCAACAATGCATATGTTGCATTTGCATTGTCTTTCAATTCCTTGAGACCCTGTTCTATTTCTTCCATTCTCTTTTCTTTATGTTCTCCTCTGTTTTCAAGTTCAAGCATTCTGTCTCAGAAATCATTAATTCTGTCTTTGAGCAAATCAAATCTGCTCTTCTATGCCTCTAATGTATTTTATATATATATTTTAAAATATGCTTAGATTACATGAATGCTACACAATAATTACAGGGATCCCCATGTTCCCCATCTCCCATACCTCCCATAACATCCCACATAAACATCTTTCATTAGTGTGGCACATCACCTACAATGGATATACACATCCTGGGGCTTTGCCACTAAGCATGGTCCATAGTTCACATTGTAGACCACACTCTCTCCCACTCAGTTCGGCATGTTATGCTCATGTAAAATGGCCTATATCTGTCATTGCAATGTCACTCAGGATAATTCCCAAGTCCTGAAAAAGCCCCTGTATTACAACTGCTTTTCCCTTCCCTGCCCCAAAAGCGTCCTGTGGCCACTGGCTTCACCTCACTGTTGTGATTTCTTCCATTGCTTGAATCACAATATGTCTACAACAGAATACCATTAAGTCCACTCTAGTCCATAGCTCTTCCCCCAATCCTGAGGAGTTTGGGATGGTGATGTCCACTCCACCTTCAAGTGAGCAGGGGTTTATATCCCATGGATACGGTGGATGGGATTATCCTGCCTGCAGCTGCAGGCTCTCTCCATATATTTTTATATACCTTTATATTTTTAATGATAATTCAATCACTTAAATGTTACATAAAAATATAGGGGATTCCCATATGCCCACTCCCTACCACTCCCATACTTTCCCACATTAACATCCTTCATTAATGTGGTACATTTGTTACAATTGATGAACACATTTTGGATCATTGCCACTAAGCATGGATTATTGTTTACATTGTAGTTTACACTCTCTCCTGCACATTTTTGTAAGTTATGAAAAGATGTATAATGACCTGTATCTGTCATTGTAATGTTTCAGGACAATTTCCAAGTCCCCAAAATGCCCCCATGTTACACTTATTTTTCCCTCTCCCTCCCATCAGAACCTCCAGTGGCCACTGCCTCCACATCAATGATAAAAGTTTTTCCATTGGTTGAATCAAAATAAGTTTATAGTAGAATAACAATAAGTCTACTCTAGTCCACCATTCATACCCTAATCTTTATTTTTAATTTCATCTGTATCTTTCATTCCCATAACATCTTCTACTTTCTTTGCAGGCTTCCAAATTGTTATTTATGTTCACCTTGTGTCTTTTTATTAATCTTTATCTCTTTACTCATATTTTCTTTCTATTGTTTAAATAGATTTAGAAGAGTTGTGTGATTATCATTGATTAATTGTCTTAAATTCTATACGTTTTCAGGATATTTCTTTTGTTCCTTTGGCTGGGCCATATCTTTCTTCCTGTTTTCTAGTATGGTTTTTAATTTTTTGCTGATGTCTAGGTATCTGAGTATATTGGGGAATTTACTCTAATGGCCAATTTCTCTCTCCTGCCTATTGTTATTATTTTTTCACAACTCTTCTTTGATATTTAGTCCAACTTATCCTGTCTTTAAAATTGCCCATCTTATGTTATCAAAATCTTGCCAGGCCATCACTAATGGGGTGCAGATTTTCTACCAGAAATTATAGAACAAAGAGACCCCAGGGTAGTTTTTGTCTATGCAATTTCCAAACTGGCAAGCAGATGGTTTTCAGTGGTGCACCTTTCCAAGGTGTATCTCTCTGTTTTCCTTTGTTTTGGTCTGGCCAGAGCAGTGATTCAAAGCAGGCTCCACTGGCCAAATTCACTGTAGAAAAGCCCCCAACTAACCTCCTCTTTTCCCTTGTTACAGCTTACAAGGAGGAAGACATCTGCTTCCCTCTCAGTCAGCTGAAATGAGCTAGGGGTTTTATCCCCTCATAATATCTTAGGAGGCTGGGAGGGAAGCCCTTCCAGCAGCCAAGGGGGTTTGGTAACTCATGTTTGTTGTTTGAGCTTCTTCTTCTCTCTGTCCTTTACCCACCTGGGAGTTGTGAAGCACTATCTGGTCTGTTGACCCCAAAGCAGGTTCCTTGGGCAGTTTTTGGCTCTTTCTCCATTGTTTTTGTGAGAGAGCTGAGCCTTGCCTATCTAATCCAATGTCATCTTCCCATAATCCCCCTCAATTTATTATTTGAGACTGTGCTCTTTATGTATTTACAACCAAATGCCAACTCCTCAATGGACCAAAAGACAGTAGTGTCTGATTTTTATTCCCTGGTTACCCTCAGGTTAAAACCCTTGGTCTATATTCTGATGGACAGAGATGCTAAAGATCCTCAGGGGAGAATCACTAAGAAATATAAGCCTGATTTCTGACATTTCTTCTTGGGCAACTAGAAGCACAGAAAAACTAAATTCTTGGGTATTTTGAAAGAGAAAATTGTTCAAGTAAAAGTGAGATATGTGAATCAGGGCAGCTTTTAACATAACGGTGAATACTTGTTATTCCAAGGTTCCATGAGTTTAAGGGAAATTCAAATAAATTGAACTCTAAATGTAAACAATATTTTTCTTCCCATTTTGCAAAAACTGATAAATTCTGGTATTTGCATAAACTCATAAAATCATAGCCTTTCTTAGAATTCCAGGGGTTTTATACACTCTAAAATTTCTTCCTGGTCATCATCTATCATGTAACATTTAAGAATCCAATTTGAGCTTTAAACAGATGATCATTTCTAACTCCACAATGTTTTGTGTTGATGCTCCACTGCCTTTTGTCCCACTTCAATATATTCTCCTGTCCTCTCATGGTTTTCCATTGCATGGTTAACAGGATACCAAAGGTTTTGTTTGCTTGCATGTTTTGTTTTTTGTTTTTGCTTCTGATTTGCCTACCATAGTTATAAAATGAACTGGAGAAATAAAACCAACAAAGGACTATCAAACAATCTTAGTTATCATTGTTCATGTCATATAAGAATACATTTGCCTACCAGAAAGTGTTATCTTTAAGCTATGATTTTAATTTCAATATACCCATATGTAATGAGAATGAGACCATTGCTTCCCAATGGTGAACCATCCTCTGCTTATTCTGTCTCCCAAGGATTCATAATCTTCTTCTGTATCCATATGTATTCTCAGCCAAAAATTGCAACCAATATACACCCATATATTTAGTATCTGCATTAGGATTCTTTTACCAACACCAATAGACAGATGTCTCCAAAACAATGGATACATCAATGACTTACAACCATGTAAATAAAGGGTTCTTCAATATAGTCGCTTCTTGAATAAAGAGTGATTCTTTCCAAAAATAGACTATATCAGAGGGTTTCTGGGAAAAATTTCTGACTAATTGAAAAGTGCAGTTTTTCCACTTTTCTAAAAACTAAGGGTGTAGATATTTTACAGTGCAGCCTCTCACCAATTATAATATGCACACCACAGTGAATGGTGGTGCTTAGGACATTATCAATGGATGCTGTTTATTATTATCCTATTAAGACATACCTTCCTCTTTACTCATTGGAAGAAAAATACTGATGATGAATTTTTTCATATTTAAAACTTAAATATTCTAAGAGAAATGAAGATTTTTTTCTGGTGTATAATACATCCAAAAAAGTGAATTAGAGTCAATTCAATCCAATATCAGAGCAGAGAGACTTAGAACTCTGGCTTTACTGAAATAGTCTTCAGCGAGTTATCTCTCCATAGCCACCATTGCCATGTCAAATCTAATTTTAAATAATTATGTGGCATTTTCCATGTTAGGAGTTTCTAAATTAGGAGTTATAAAAGTAAAAAACAAAATTAACTTTTCGGGATATTTAACTGAAAAATAGTTTAGGCTTGCTAGTATAAGTTGGAAATATATATCTTGGTTGTAACTTCCATCAAGATATTTATGTTCAGTAATTTTAATGTTATTATTATTAATTTTATGATTAAATTTAAATATCACATTCTATGGTAGTTATGTCTAAGATCTTAATTATTTTTCATTTTAATGTCAATGATTCAAGTCTTTATTCATTAAGCATTCATGGGTGATGCAATTTTGATAAAACTTGACCTAAACTATTACCACATATTTACATAAAAATAAAAATTCCAGGGATGTACCTAAAAGTTTTGAAGTAATTTTGATATAATGCTAAATATGTATGTGTGTATGCCTGCATGTAAGTGTTTAATATAATACAAATATAAATAAATTCAGGCTAACCATGTAAATTGGTGTGGCTGTTTCTTGAAGGGAAAACTGCCTTTTTAAAATTATAAACTCACTACAC
Organism: Cabassous unicinctus; assembly: GCA_029593785.1. NCBI lineage: Eukaryota > Metazoa > Chordata > Mammalia > Cingulata > Chlamyphoridae > Cabassous > Cabassous unicinctus. The sequence goes on from JAQZBX010047452.1 coordinate 20,343, forward strand.
AAGTTTGAATAAGGCATATTAGTTCCTTGAAATAAGAACAGAACTCTCATTATAACCAGAGGCAATATATCACATGAAATAATTATAGATTATTTGATATTTTATCTGTTTCATAGGTAAT
>JAQZBX010047453.1:0-20465 GCA_029593785.1 Cabassous unicinctus
TAAAAAAAAAAAAAAGAAAAAAGAAGGGGGGTAGGAAAGAGGAAAGAAAAGCAAGAGACAACAAATAAACAAAGGAAAACCAAACAACCACACAAGCAGGTAGTCTAACAAAGCTAAGGAAGAACAGTGTTCCTTCTTGGGCCCTTGTAGAACCTCTCAGCCTGCTTGTGTTCATCAATTCATTGCCCTGCAAGGTTCTATCTAAAGGTTTTGAGGCAGATTTTAGCGATTAAACTAAGTTAAAAAAAAAAAAATTTTAAGGGACTGTCTTTTTTGTGTGTGTGTGAAATAAGGGACCCAAAAGAAGGCCACTTTTAGACCACCCCCTTCACTGAGGGGACCCTAAATAGGCTCGTGGAAACTAATAAAGCTCTTCTCACTTCCTGGCCTCCCCAGGGGAGATGAAGCTCTGTTGTTTGTCAGTGCAGAACGATAAAATTGGCTGACTTCGCCCCCTCTGGAGCCAAGCCTTAGCATCACCTAGGCTGTTGGGTAAATCAGGCTTCCTCAGCAGATTCACCTCTCCCCTCAGCCTGGTGCTGCTTCAAGCTGGTTTATTTGCTCCCCAAAGCTATGAGGGGGTCCAGGCAACCAAAGCCACAGAAAGGAAACCCCTCTCTGCCTTCTCTCAGAACTCTCCCACTCTCGGAGAATGCTCCCTCTCACCAGGTTGCTGGTGGGAGTTGGGGGCATATCCCTGGGCAGCTAGGTAGATCAATCTTCCTCAGCAGATTCGCCACTCCCCTCAGCCTGGTGCTGCTTCAAGCCAGCTATTTTGTTCCCCAAAGCTGCAAGGGGTTCCAGGCAGCCAAATCCACAGAAAGGAAACCCCTCTCGACCCTCTGCCTGAACCCTCCCACTCTCGGAGAACGCGCCCTCTCACCGGGTTGCCGGCAATAGTCACAGTTTGTCCCAGCCTTTTTCCCTGAGGGTGGGGCTCAGCTGTCTGTGTCAACTACCACAGGCAGGGGAAAAACTAATGAATCTTTCCTGAGCAATCCACCTCACTGTCCAGCTCCCTCCAGATCGATGTCCCCAAGGTTCTCACTCCGTGCGCCCCAGCACAGACCCCTCAGGCAGTATCCTGTCCCCAATCAGCCATCCTTCGAGAGTGAGTTAGTGAGTGCCCTCCTAAACTGATGCCATTTTACCCCTGCTTCCTCCTTGATTTATTTTTAATTATTCCCCAAAGGCAAACATCAGAGTTCAATAAATGCACACACATACATTCACTAAATTAATGCCATGCTTTTACTATATATCTTGCTTCATAAATAACTCATTTAAAATTTAAATGATTAATCTTTTATTATAAAATGGATAAAATTTAATTATATTAGATGTATGACATTTTAATCTTGGCTGTTTTTTTATTTTTTTAACAAGATGTCTTCTGTAATTTATCAGTGGTTTTCATAACATTCCTTGAAATGCATGTTAAAATTTTATTTACATTGAGAAATATAGTCAGATTTATCCTGTCAAAAATAAATCTGATTTAGTTGGTTGCTTTGACAACCAGAGCTGGTAGATATTTTCCATAAATTCAAAGAGAAAAATCTGTAACTCCAGTGTTTTGGTAAAAAATATATCTCAAGCACATGATAACACACTTTCATAAAAAATGTTTTATTAGTTTGGTGTAATAGTTAACAAAATTTCCATTTCCATTTCCATTTCACAACTTGTTGTGAATATATTTAATTAATTAAAGTTTAACTCAAAGTGAATGAATAATAGGTAAAATTAATATTCATTTGGTAAGTGTGGGTAAAGCCTTTTTGGTATACTCCTCACATATCTAGAAAGTGACTTATTGTAATGATTATCAAATCCTTTTGCAAATCAAATGGTTTTGATTCTTTGCTTTTGAGGGAGGACCTGACTAGTCTTATGGGCCAATGATAATTTTTGAGGATAGATTAGTGATCATACTACACAGGAGGAGTTTCAATATTGGAAAGCCTTGTTATAACAAACTCCTTCCATTCCTATTTATGTGAACTATATCGGTTAAAACAAACAATAGGACTGAGGTTCAATTCTGTTTCATTCTAGCAATGTCATGATTCACAGATACATAAACTAATTGAAAAATCAAAACTGCAAATTTTAATTTTTTATTTTTAAAAGGGTCATATTATTTGATTGAGATAACTTTATTGTGAGTCTCCTTTGTGTACTACTAATTGCAACAATAATTTTTTAAACAGAACGTTGTGGGCACATGAAAGTCTAATTTTATTCAATAAAAAATGTTCAAGTACAAAACGATAGTACATTAGGACAAAATTTTATTAGGAGAGAAAAGGAAAGATAGCAATTTTTTTTTTCAAGGGAAAAAAAGAAAGATACCCAAATTACCAAATATTAAAGAAAATCTTCATGCATTTTTAAAATGGATGATGGTGGATGGCAGATTCTTATGTTATTTATATTCCAATGAATATATTTAAAATAATGATACAGTGTTTTTTAAAATGTTAGTATTTACAATATGATGAAAATTCCATCCTCAGCAATTTGATGAAATATAGACATCTTAACATGGCTGAGGGGGTATGTAATCTTTCAAAATTCTTTTAGGGAGTATATAAGCAAAAAGACTTGAAAACAACTGTGACCATCATTATCTGAATTTTTAGGCCCTGCTACAGGTATTCAGCATAGGGGTGGGCAGGTAGGCTTTTTGAAATTTGATGATGCCTGGGTTAGTAATGTCACTGTGGGGATAGAATTAGATGGAGCAGAGCAGCTCCAGCCTTTATCCAAAAATATTCTTCGATTTTCATTGCATTATCAGACAATCCCAAATTGAGAGACATCCTACAAAGTAACTGTACCCTTCAAAACTATCAAGATCCTAAATGTGAAGGAAAGACTGAGGACATCAGTGGAAAAACTGGTGAAATTCAAATAAAGATTAATTTCCTGGATTTGGTAAGTGTATATGGTTATATATTAAAAAAAATTTTTTTTTGTTATATAAAATGTTAACATTAAGAGAAGCTGGGTGAGGGATATACATAGCTCTGTGCACTTGTTTTGAACTTTTCTGTAAGCCTAAAATTAGTTCTAAATAAAAAGGTAAAAAATAAAACAATACCTGTTAAAACAAATGAAAATACAATTTAAACGTACCACTAACGTATCTTGTGTTAATCTGGTCTAAATTAATATTCCTATGCTTTTAAGTGGAGGCAGCCCAACTTTCATACATTTGTAACTATTGTTCAGGATAACAATTTTCTTTTCTTTTTTTTTTTTATTTTTAAGATTTATTTATTTATTTATTTATCCCCCCCTTGCTGCTTGCGTTTTATTGTGTCCATTCGCTGTGTGTTTCTTCCGTGTCTGCCTATCTCCCCCTTGCTGTGAGGTCCTGCTGCATCAGCCCCACCGCGCCACACCGGCCGGCCTGCTCTCACAAGGAGGCCCCGGGAAGCGAACCCGGGGCCTCCCGCATGGTAAACGGGAGCTCTATCCATTGAGCCACACCCGCTTCCCTCTTTTTTTTTTTTTAATATTTATTTTATTTTATTTATTCTTTCCCCTTGCTACCATCCTATGGTATTTGTTTTAGCTGCTGGGAAACTAAAACATGTTTTAGGGCAGTAATTCTATTGTGAAAAGACACTCTAAAAAATAACCCTAAAGGGAAACGTATCTATCATTTGTAGAGGCATAAATATAGCTGTCCATATATAAGGCAAAATATAAAACAAAGTGAAAGCCCAAGTGGAGGAAGCCACAGCCATGGATTGATTTGTGTGGATCAACCAACAAGTTATGGGATATTTATATATTGAAATAGTCTATATTGTAAATTCCTGAGGTCTGTGTTAGTATCTGGAAATGTTTAAGTAAATATAATCTTTAGGGGGAAAAAGAGTAGCACAAGGTCGTATTCACATACTGATTGCCCCAGTCTAAAATCACACATACTCATTTTAAAAAAGTAACTATTAACTTTTTTCTTGGGCCCTGCCAAGAAACCTTCCACAAATATTTAGGAATAATGCACAATAAGAAAGCCCAACTGGGATCTGGGCTCTCTCAAAGTCCCTTGTAAATTCTGGGTGTGTGACCCAGGGGGCCAAAGGATGGGAAGGTGCACGTCCCCGCGCCATCAAGGTCAAAGGCCACGACTGCCAGACCGCCAGAGGGCGCTCGGCGCACGCTCCCGGGTCCCCGTTCCCACCCGCCCTCCCGTCCTCCCGCCCTCCGGCCTCCGCCCCGCCCGCCGCCAGGGGGCGCCGCAGGTTTCGCAGCGCTCGGCTCCGGGCTCTGCCCGGGAGCGCCGGCGCGGGCAAGCGTCGGGGCCGGCCTGGCGGCGGCCATGGACCGCTTCGTGTGGACCAGCGGCCTCCTGGAGATCAACGAGACCTTGGTGATCCAGCAGCGCGGGGTGCGCGTGTACGACGGCGAGGAGAAGGTAGGGCCTGTCCCGGAGCGCGGCGGAAGGGACACGGGGCGGACTCGCGGCCCGGGCCTGCCCGCCGCCCGGCCTCGCCCTCCGGCCGGCCCGCGCCTCAGCCGCGGCCCTCTCGCTCGGCTCCCGCGGGCCCGCCGCCCCGTCCCTAGTCGGCGAGGAAGGTGGCAACTCACCCGGCGGCCGCCGCGCCTCAGGACGGCCCCGCGGTGAGCCGAGGAGAAGGCCGGCTCCATGTTTCTAGGGGTGGGGAGTGGTGGTGACGTTGGGTTCTCTGGCGTTGTTTCAGAACGCCTGCTAAGGCTGGCCGTGCTTATACACACCCTAACCCAGAGGTGGCTTTAGCTTAATTATTATGGGAATCGGGATGCATCGGAAAATCAGGCCTGGGTCGAGGTCACGAGTGAGGGATGGCTGTGAATGGATTTCTTCCTCATTGCAAACGCTTTTGTTTTTAGAAAGGACTTTTGTAGCGTTTGTTTTGTAAAGTGATGTCGTAGGCCATGCCGTTACTTGTTAAGCAATACAAACATAAACTTTTAGGAGATGGCGTTTGCAAATTGAGAGGAGAAATATTGGCCGTAACATTTTGTGGATACTTCCGTGACACCGCAAAATAGCATCCTGTTCTGGGTGAAACGTACAAGCTGGAATTAGAAGAAAGAATTTTAAATCATTTTATTTTTTATTGTGGGACCATGCTAGAAAAACAATTAAACAACAACAACAACAACAAACTTATTAACCCACAAGCATCCAGAAGTTTTCACTCACCACCTTTCCTTCTTTGCAGTTTTGTTAATGAAGCTTCCCCCTGTAATTTTGAATAGGCTGACCCATAGCTTTTCTCCGTCGATGCTTACAGAAGCTTTTAGACTTCCTTGTAGGTAGTGGAAGGCTGGGGCTGTACAGCCATCAAAAGGCACAGGGGAACTGGGCCCAGGTACCCCCGCCTCCCTTAGAGCATTTTCCATGTACTGTGCTCTCTCCGTTATTGAGGTATTATTAAATCATTTGCTTGGATCCTTCCTCCATTTACTGCCGCAGCACTTTTTAAAACTTGATCACAAATTGGATCTTGCATCTTTTAGTTGGAGTGACAAACTAAATGTATGGGTTTTTTTTTTTTTTAAACCAAGTTTACGTCTTTGGACAGTGTTAAGTGGGAAACTTAACCTTGCTTCCCTCCACTGGTTTGATTATGCCCCTCTTAAGAAAAATCGATTTCCTACAGTGACAGATTCGTCTTCAAAGACCTTTCCAAAGCCACTTCCAGCTGTAATTTCCAATATGCATGTTAGGAACACCTTTGCTGGCAGACAGTACTGTGATATTCTTAAAGCAATATAAAATCATAATGCATTTGAAAAAATGATGAACCAGCAGATTCTAGTTTTTCCTTTAAACATTCTGCCACCTGTTTTAGCAGAGAAGTGGATATAGGTGTCAAAAGTTTAAGAAAAAGTCTGGGAAAAACCTTAGTTTGAGACCCTTTGATCTGGTCAGGAATTCTTAAGTGTTCTAAAAGCTGGGGTGGGATGTGTCTTGAACTCGGAGTGGAGTTTTAAGAACAGCTTTCTCACCACTGAATTAAATAGGGTTTAAAGATAGTGGCCACAGGGCCAAGCCTACTGAAATAGTCACTTTCTGAGCTGTTCGTAGCTACTTGGTCCAGAGTATGTCTGAGTGCCAGATTGATTCTGAGGGAAAGCTCTGGGTCCTGGCCTCCTTCATCTGCCAGACCTCACATGATGCTGAAGACCCTGGGAGGCTGCACATCACCCTCCAGGTCTGATTAAGTCAGTCCTGGTTCAAAATCCTTCACTGGCTCCCTTGGTCTACGGATTGCAGGCCACATGGTTTAGTCTTTCTTCATGGCATTGCAGCCCAACCCATTCCCCAGGCTTTCTTCCAGACCACTTGGATGCTCCTGGAGGGTGGGGAGTGTGCTGTACTCATCCTTGTATCTTCTGTGTATGTGATCTGTGTCTGAGATCTATGTAAAGCCGTATACTTTACATAGATCTCATTTAATCTTCTCAACAGGCATATGAGGTGACTATTTTAAAGTCCGTTAAAGTGACTTGCCTAAGATCTGCAGAATCAGTTGTCAGGAGTGACAGGATTTAAGTCTGTTGATCAGACTGTCCAAACCTGTGCTTTGTTCACTGAGCTACATTGCTTCAGAATAGAGAAGTTACCAGTGTCAGACTCTGGCTAGTATGATTATGAGTGATTTCTCTTTTTTAAAAAAATTGTTTTGGTAACAGCCATACAACACAAAATTTACCACTTTCCTGTGTACAATTCAGTGTACATTCACATTATTGTGCTACCAACACCACCATCCATTACTAAAACTTTTTCATCACCCTAAACAGAAACTGCTCCTGTTAAGCAATAACTCTATATCTACCCCCCAACCCCATACCTGGTAACCTGTAATCTGTAATCTGCATTCTGTCTCTATGAATTTACTTATTCTGGGTATTTCATGTAAATGAAATCTTATAATATTTGTCCTTTTGTATCTGGCTTACTTCACTTAACATGATGCCTTTACACATATCAGAACTTCATTCCTTTTTATGGCTGAATAATATTCTATTATATGTATATACTACATTTTGTTTAACCATCTATCTGTTAATGGACACTTGGGTTGTTTTCACCTTTTGGTTATTGTGAATAATGCTGTAATAAGCACTGGTGTACAAATATCCATTTGAGTCCCTGCTTTCAGTTCTTTTGAGTATATACCTCAAAGTGGGATTGCTGGGTCATATGGTAGTTCTATGATTAATTTTCTGAGGAACCACCAAACTGTTTTCCACAGCAGCTGCATCATTTTACAGTGCCACCAATAATGTATAAGAGTTCCTGTTTCTCTGAATCTTCACCAACACTTGTAATTTTCCATAAAAAAAATAATAGTCTTTCTAGTTGTGAGTGCGAAATTTTTCTCATTTTGATTTTGATTTGCATTTCCCAATGACTAAGGATGTTGTGCATCTTTTATGTGCTTATTTTCCTGTTCTTTTTCCATTTTTCTTTAAATGTTTTCCAAATTTTCAGCAATGAACATGTATTACTTTTTTTTTTTCTTCATGTATTACTTTTATAACCAGAAACATTTGTAAAATAAAAGGTAGGACAAGAACTTGTTCAGGGAGTGCCTAAGATAGATCAGCTCTTAGGTAGTTAAAATTATTCTAGCTCTGAGTGGTAGCAGCAAACCAGCCTAAACTTGTCTATCAGGTTTAAATCATAATCCATTTGAGTACCTGAAGGGAACCATTACACAATTTCTTCACTAACAACAGCAACATTTTACATTTGCGCTTTAATTAGCATAGCAGTGGAACATATCCTGGCTTCAGCTTTAAATTCACATCTTTTTTCTTGGATTTCAGTAAGATAAAATGCAAAGTTTCTTAATCATAACTCTTATGCTCTTAAGGTAGCATTATGTATTCTCATGTTACTAAAATATTTGCTTTTGGAAAAGGGAAATTTTATTCTTTGGCAAAAAGAGATGCTTAAAATATATATTAAAGTTAATTATTTTGTTTTGCATAAAGGAGATTAACCAGAACATTTGAAGCTAGCCTGAAGTAAGTGCTGGGAGTATGTATGTATTCTTCCTGACTCAGAGGAAAATACGGAACTTTTCTCAGAGGTATTGAAGTACTTTGGTGGAATAACCTCTCACAGAGTGTATTTAAGCTAGATGGTTCCTTTGGTTTCATATTATTAAAATTTATTGGCCAAATTATTATTTAATACACACTAATATTAAAACATTAGTAATACCTTTAGTTTTAGTAATACGATTAGTAATACCTTACTCCTAGAAAACGTTTTTAAAAATCATGTCAAAAAGTGTGTTGGTTATTTTTTATACAAGGACTTTTTTGACAAATGTTTCTACCTTTTAACAAAAAATTTTTTGTTTACATTTCAGAGTTACATGAAGTTTATTTATGCCTGTAACAAATTTTTAAAATTTTTCCTTTATTAGACAAATAATAAAGCTGTTAAATATGGATAAGACAAAAGAAGAAACTTGAAGTAATTAATAATCCTGCTACCTATAAACAATTACTTTTGTCATATTCCATGTGTGTGATTGCATGTGTGTGTGTGTAATCATGTTATATATACTTTTTTAAAAAAATTAGAGAGTTGTTATTGTAGGTTTATAGAAATAGCATGCATAAAACTCACAGTTCCCATATAGCACCCTATTATTATCACCTTGCATCAGTGTGGTACATTTTTATAATTATACTATTAACTATAATCATTTACAATAGGGTTACTGTGTTGTACAGTCTTTTAAAAAATTTATTCTAGTAACATGTACAACTAAAATTTCCCGTTAACCACATTCAAATATATAATTAAGGGCAGTTAATTATTTTCAGAATGTTGTGCTACCGTCACCACCATCCATTATCAAAACTGTATGATCAACCCAAATAGAAACTCTGTACAATTTAATTCCCCATTCCCTCCTCCCATCCTGTCCTCTGGTAACCTATATTCTACATCCTGACTTTATGAGTTTGCTTTTTCTAGTTATTTCATATCAGTGAGATCAAACAATATTTGTCCTTTTGTGTCTGGCTTATTTCATTCAACATGATGTTCTTCAGGGTTCACCTATGTTGTCACATGTATCAGAACTTCATTCCTTTTTAGGGCTGATTAATATTCTGTTGTGTGTATATAGCACATTTTGTTTACCCATTTATCGGTTGATGGACACTTGAGTTGCATCCATCTTTTGGCAATTGTGAATAATGGCCTGTATGAACATAGGTGTGCAAATATCTGAGTCCCTGCTTTCATATCTTTTGGGTGTATACCTAGAAGTGGGATTGCTGGGTCATATGCTAATTCTGTACTTAACTTTCTGAGGAATCACCAAACTGTCTTCCACAGCAGCTGCACCCTTTTACATTTCCACCAGCAATGAATGAGTGTTCCTATTTCTCTGCATCTTCTCCAGCATGTGTAATTTTCTGATTTTTAATAGTAGCCATTCTAGTGGGTGTAACATGGTATCTCATTGTGGTTTTGATTTGCATTTCCCTGATGGCTAAAGATGTGGAGCATCTTTTCATATGTTTTTTTAGCCATTTGTCTATCTTCTTTGGAGAGATGTCTGTTCAAATCTTATGCCCATTTTTAAATTGGGTTACTTGTCTTTTGTAGTTAAGTTGAAGGATTTCTTTATATTTACTGGATATTAATCCTTTATTAGATATGTGGTTTCCAAATATTTTCTCCCATTGTGCAAGTTGTTTTTTTACTTTTATTTATCGTTTTGGTTTTGTCTACTACCGTTTTCTATTTTTTTTTTTTAACTTTTTAAAATAATAAAAATAGTTTAGATTACATAAATGCTACGTAAAAAATGTAGGGGATCCCCATATGGCCCACTACCTCCCCCTCCCACAATTTCCCACATTAACGACATCCTTCATTAGTGTGGTACATTTGTTACAATTCATGAACACATATTGGAGCATTGCCACTAACCGTGGATTATAATTTCCATTGTTGTTTACACTCTGTCCCACACAATTTTGTAAGTTATGACAAAATATATAATGGCCTGTATCCATCATTGCAACATCATTCAGGACAATTCCAATGTCCCATAAATGCCCCCATATTACACCTGTTTTTCCATCTCCTTCCCCTCAGAACCTCCAGTGGCCACTGCCTCCACATCAATGATATAATTTCTTCCATTGCTAGAATAACAATAAGTCTATAGGAGAATAACAGTAAGTCTACTCTAGTCCATTGTTTATTCCCCAATCCTGAGGATTCTAGGATGGTGATGCCCACTCCATCTGTAAGTGAAAAGGGGCTTAGATCCCATGGGGCTGGTGGATGTGACTATCTTGCTTGCAGTTACAGACTCTCTGTTCCTTGGGATGGGCATTGTCCATCATCATCTCCTTGGTAGTTGCCCTGGGTGAGTCCAATGAACTGTAGAGTAGGTGTTGCAACTCCGTTGAGATTCAGGGCCCAAGTGGTACATGTACAGGCCAAAGATTTAAGTCCCTTGGACATACATCTATCAGCTCCAGTATTAACTATAGGTTCAAATAGAAGGGTCAGAAGAGCCATGTGTAGGAAAACCACAACTGAGTCCAACTCTATCACACTGGGGAGCATAAATTCCAAAGTAGGGCCCACTGGCAGGGTGCCAAACTCTTGAGCTGTCTGCCCTGCCTATAGTGTCTGGATGTCTCTAGAGCCCCAGGAGCCCTGCTGTTTGAGACAGTCCTTACTGTGGCAGTCAATGAGATCCTGATGAGATGTGCATAAGCGTAACCTCTGGAATGACCTCTTGACTCACTTTGAATTCTCTTAGCCATTAAAAATAATTTGTGTTTACCCTTTCCTCTTTTTGGTCAAGGTCTTTTTCCAGATGGATTGCCAGTTGGTGCTTGGTAATAATCCCTCGGTGCCAGGGAGGCTCATCCCCAGGAGTCATGTCCCACACTGGGGGGAAGGTAATGCATTTGTATGCTGAATTTGGCTTAGAGAGAGGTCACATTTGAGCAACAAGGAGGCTCTCAGGAGGTAACTCTTAGGCAATATATAATACTAGGCTAAGTTTCAATTTCAAAGAAAAAGGTTCATAAGTATAGTCATCAATATCAAGGGCCCGTTGCAATGGTCCATCTTCCTTCATTAGGCACTGTCCCTGTACTTGGGGGGTTCTTGTTGTCCCATTAGAGAATGTGGCAGAGCTCCTCAGGATGGGAATTTGATATTCTTTTGGTTATTGTGTGGTTCTCCACCCACTGTGAAAATGCCCCATGAACACTTGAACACATTTGTATGTCTTAGCGGTATACCCCAGGTGAACCTCCTTCTGTGCATCCTCCATCACTGACACCCTGCACCAGTGATCCTCCCCTGCCATAGTTATAACCCTTTTGTGATTCAAAACTTCTTCAAAAGTGAAACCAACAATATAATCAAATAAAATTAATAAGAAGATAAAATAATAATGATAGTTTTAAAAATAACAAATAAAATACAAAAAAGTGAAAAAAATTGAAATAATAAAAAAATAATATTTTTGACATTGTGTCTTTCATCACTGTAAGATCTGTTGTCTTGTATGTATAGTGACATTTTTTTCTGTATATTCCCCCAGTGTCTTATTTTTTTCATTTTAACTTCAAAGAAGCTTAGGATACAGAAAAGTCACATACAGAATATAGGGGATTCCTATATACCCAACATCCTCCGCCTTTCCTTCTTTCCCCCATTAATAACATTTTACATGTGGATGGTACATTTGTTGCAATTGATGTACACCTATTGAAACATTGCTACTAACCATGGTCAATGATTTACATTATGGTTTACATTTTGGACCCTACACTTTTATAGATTTTGACAAAATTTAAAATGGCCTGTATCCATTATTGCAAGATCATGTAGAACAATTCTAATGCCCTAAAAGTGCCCTATGTTTCATCTATTTATTCTTCCTTCCCTTCCCCTTGGGACCTAAGGTAACCACTAAGTTTTACTTTTTGAAGAATAAGATTCATAGTTACTTGCAGTAATATTTAGGGCTTGACATATTGGTCTGTTTTCTTTTATTAGGCACTGCCTATGTTTTCAAGAGACTCTTGCCCCTCTATTTGAGAATGTAGCAGGACTCCTCAGGATGGGAGTTTAATATTTTCTTGATTATTGTTTGGGTCTTCACCCACTGAAATAACACATGACAAGATGAACACTTACATATTCCATAGAAGCCTGCCCCAGGTGTGCCCTGCCCTGTATGCCCCACCCCCCACATCCAGTACCCTACACCAGTAACCCTCCCCTGCCCTATTTGCCAAAAGAACATTCCCAGTGTTGTAGTTTTAACCATCAACCTGCAAATCCCCAGAGTTTACCTGCTCCTTCCCCAGACCCTCTACCCAGTTCCATTTATAGTCCAACCCAACACCCCCCACCTTATCCCCTTTACTGGCTAGCACCGCTGAACCCAATAATATCAGCATACCAGTGTCATGCCCATCCACTGCACAACTACGCCCTTTCACCTTGTCATAGATTTTGCCCATATGGGCATTGGCTCACAACCCTCTATTCCCTTTGTCTCCTGTAAACCTATCTTCCAGACTCTAGCTCTATGAGCCTGCTCAGTTTGATGAATTCAAATCAGTGAGGTCATGTAGTATTTGTCCTTCAGTGCCTGGTTTGCTTCATTCAACATAAGGTCTTCAAGATTCATCCATGTTATCCTGTGTGTTAATATCCTGTGTGTTAATTCCTTTTTACAACTGAGTAATATTCCATTGCATGTATATACCACAGTTTGCTTATCCATTCATCTGTTGATGGGTATTTGGGTTGTTTCCAACTATTGGCAATAGTGAATAATGCCATTGTAAACATTGGTGTGCATGTATATGTTCGTGTTCCTGCTTTCAATTCTTCTGGATATATGCCCAGCTGTGGGAATGCTGGATCATATGGCAGTTCTATATTCAGCTTCTTTAGGAACTGCCAAGCAGTCTTCCACAGTGGTTGTACCATTTTGCATTCTCACCAACAGTGAATAAGTGTTCCTTCTCTCCACATCGTCTCCAGCACTTGTAGTTTTCTATCTTTTTAATAGTGGCCATTCTGATGGGTGTGAAATGATATCTTATTGTAGTTTTGATTTGCATTTCCCTGATCATTAGTGATATTGAGCATTTCTTCATGTGTTTTTTTTGCCATTTGTCTTTGGACAAATATCTATTCAAGTCTTTTGCCCATTTTTCAATTGGGTTGTTTATCTTTTTATTGTTGAGTTGTAACATCTCTTTATATATCATGGATATTAAACCCTTATCGGATATGTGATTTCCAAATATTTTCTCCCATTGAGTTGGCTGCCTTTTCACCCTTTTGACAAAGTCCTGTAAGGTGCAAAAGTGTTTAATTTTGAGGAGGTCCCATTTATCTATTTTTTCTTTTGTTGCGCGTGCTTTGGGTGTAAGGTCCAAGAAACCACCATCTACTACAAGGTTTTGGAGATGTTTCCCTACATTTTCTTCCAGTAGTTTTATGGCCCTGGCTTTTATATTTAGGTCTTTGATCCATTTTGAGTTGATTCTTGTATAGGGAGAGAGAGAGGGGTCCTCTTTCATTCTTTTGGTTATAGATACCCAGTTGTCCCAGCACCATTTCTTGAAGAGACTGTTTTGTCCCATTAACATTAACTTGATAGGTTTGTCAAAAATCAGTTGACTGTATAGGTGAGGGTTTACTTCTGGATTTTTGATTCTATTCCACTGATTGATGTGTCTGTCTTTATGCCAGTACCATGCTGTTTTGACCACTATAGCTTTGTAATATGTTTCAAGGTCAGGCAATGAAATTCCTCCTATGTCTCTCTTCTTTTTTAGAATACTTTTGGCTATTCGGGTGCACTTTCCCTTCCAAGTGAATTTGGTAATTGGCTTTTCTAATTCTGTAAAGTAAACTGTTGGGATTTTGATTGATATTGCATTGAATCTAATCAGTTTGGGTATGATTGACATCTGCATGAGATTTATTCCTCCAATCTTGAACACGGAATGTCTTCCCATTTGTTTAGGTCTTTTAAAATTTCTTTTAGCATTGTTTTGTAGTTTTTTGCATATAGGTCCTGTCCTCTGTTTTTTTAATAGCCGCGAGTCTAATTGGTAATCTCATTGTAGTTTTGATTTGCATTTCTCTAATACCTGGTGATGTTGAGCATTGTTTCATGTGCTTTTTAGCCATTTGTATTTTTTCTTTGGAGAAGTGTCTATTCAAATCACTTGCCCATTGTTTAAATGGTTGCTTGTCTTTTTATTTTCGAGATGTAGAATTTCTTTATATATGTTGAATATTAGGCCTCTTTCGGATAGATGGCTACCAAATATTTTCTCCCATGGAGTTGGCTACCTGTTCACTTTCTTGATAAACTCCTTTGAGGTGCAAACGTTTTTAATTTTGAGGAGGTCCCATTTATCTATTTTTCCTTTTGTTGCTCATGCTTTGGGTATAAAATTCATGAAACCATTTCCTACTACAAGATCTTATAGATGCTTCCCTACATTATCTTCCATGATTTTTATGGTCTTGGCTCTTATATTTAGATCTTTAATCCTTCTTGAGTTAACTTTTGTATAAGGTATGAGATGCTGTTCCTCTCTCATTCTTTTGGATATGGATATCCAGTTCTCCAAGCACCATTTGTCGAAGAGGCCATTCTCTCCCAGTTGAATGGGCTTGGTGGCCTTGTTGAATATCAGTTGACCATAAAAGTGAGGATCTACATCAGAACTCTCAATTCGGTTCCATTGGTCAGTATTTCTATCCTTGTGCCAATACCATGCAGTTTGGAGCACTGTAGCTTTGTAGTATGTTTTAAAGTAAGGTAATGTGATACTTCCAACTTCATTTTTCTTTTTCAATATGTCTTTGGCAATTCGGGGCCTCTTACCTTTCCAAAAATATTTTGTAGTTAGTTTTTCCAGTTCCTTAAAAAATACAGTGTTGATTTTTATTGGGATTGCATTAAATCTGTAGATTAGTTTGGGTAGGATAGACATCTTGATGATATTTAGTCTTCCTATCCATGAACAGGGAATATTCTTCCGTTTATTTAGGTCTTCTTTGATTATCTTTATTAATGTTGTATAGTTTTCTGCATACATGTCCTTTACATCTTTAGTTAAATTTATTCCTAGGTATATGATTCTCTTACTTGCTATTGTAAGTGGAATTTTTAAAATTGATTTTCTCCTCAAATTGCTCATTATTGGTGTACAGAAATACTACTGATTTTTGCACATTAATCTTATAACCTGCCACTTTACTGAACTCATTTATAAGCTCTAAAAGCTTTGTTGTAGATTTCTCAGGGCTTTCTATCTATAGGATGATGTCATCTACAAAGAGTGAAATTTTTACTTCTTCCTTTCTAATTTATATGCCTTTTATATCTTTTTCTTGCCTAAGTGCTCAAGTAAGTACTTCTAATACAATGTTAAATTAGAGTGGTGACAGTGGGCATCATTGTATTGTTCTAGACCTTATAGGTAAAGCTTTTAGGATTTCACCATTGAATATGATGTTAGCTGTGGGTTTTTCATATATACCCTTTATCATGTTGAGGAAGTTTCCTTCTATTCCTATCATTTGAAGTGTTTTTATCAGAAAAGGGTGCTATATTTTCTTGAATGCTTTTTCTGCATCAATGTGACTTTTTTCTTTTGATCTGTTAATGTGGTGTATTACATTGATTTTCTTATGTTGAACCAGCCTTGCAAACCAGGGATGAAACCCACTTGGTCATGGCGTATAATTTGTTTGATGTGTTGCTGAATATGTTTAGCAAATACTTTGTTGAGGATTTTAGCATGTAGGTTCATTAGAGAAATTGGTGTATAGTTTTCCTTTCTTGTGGCATCTTTGTTTGGCTTTGGTATTAGGGTGATGTTGGCATCATAGAATGAGTTAGGCAATGTTCCCTCCACTTCTTTTTTTTTTGAAGAGTTTAAGCAGGATTGGTGTTAGTTCTTTCTGGAATGTTTGGTAGAATTCACCTGTGAAGCCATCTGGTCCTGGGCTCTTGGTTGGGAGGTTTTTGATGACAAATCAATCTTGTTACTTGTGATTGGTCTGTTAAATTCATCAATTTCTTCTTTTGTCAATGTAGGCTGCTTATGTTTTTCTAGGAATTTGTCCATTTCTTCTAAGTTATCCATCTTGTTGGCATAGAATTTTTCAAAGTATCCTCTTATGATACTCTTTATTTCTGTGGGGTCAGTGGTGATATCCCCTTCCTTGTTTCTTATTTTATGTATTTGCATCTTTTCTCTTTTTTCTTTGTTAGTTAAGGTAAGGGTTTGTCAATTTTCTTAATCTCAAAGAACCAGCTTTAGGTTTTGTTTATTTTTTTCTAGTGCTTTCTTATTTTCAATTTCATTTAGCTTTGCTCTAATCTTTGTTATTTCCTTCTTTCTGCTTACTTTGGGATTAGTTTGTTGTCCTTTTTTAATTCCTCCAGGTGTACAGTTAGGTTTTTGATTTTAGCTCTTCCTTCTTTTTCAATATAACAATTTATGGCTATGAATTTCCCTCTCAGTTCTGCTTTTGTTGCATCCCATAGGTTTTGATACGTTGTGTCATCATTTTCATTCATTTCAAGATAGTTATTGATTTCTTTTGCAATTTCCTCCTTAGCCCGCTGATTGTCTAAGTGTGTGTTGTTTAACTTCCATATCTTTGTACCTAATCTAGTTCTCTGTCCCTTACTGATTTCTAGCTTCATTCCATTGTGGTCAGAGAAATTACTTTGTACAATTTCAATCTTTCTGAATTCACTGAGAGTTGTTCTCTCACCTACCTTGTGGTCTATCCTGGAGAATGATCCATGTGCACTCGAGAAGAATGTATATCCTGCTGTATTTGGGTGTAATGTTCTGAATGTATCTATTAGGATCAGGTCCTCTAATGTATTATTCACTGCCTCTGTTTCTTTATTAATCGTCTGTGGAGATGTTCTGTCTAATGGTGGTAATGGTGTATTAACGTCCCCTAGTACAATTATAGAGGCATCTCTTTCTCCACTTAGTTTTTCCAATGTTTGCCTCATGTATTTTGAGGTGCCCTGGTTAGGTGCCTAAATGTTTATGATTATTCTTTCTTCTTGATAGATTACCACTTTTATTAATATATAGTGGCCTTCTTTGGCTCTTACAATAGTTTTGCATTTATTGTCTATTTTGTCCATTATTAGCATAACCACTCCCACTCTTTTTTGGTTATTGTTTGCATGTAAAATTGTTTTCCAGCCATTCACTTTCACCTTCCTGCGGCCATGGGTCCAAGGTGAGTTTCTTGTAGACAGCATATAGATGGGTCATATTTCCTTATCAATTCTGCCAATCTGTGTCTCTTGATAGGAGAGGTTAAGTCATTACATTCAATGTTATTACTGTCAAGGAATTATTTACATTTGCCATATTTTCTTTAGGTTTATGTATGCCATATGTTGTTTTTCTTTTTCTTTTTATCTTTTTAATTATTCTTACACTCTCCTCCAACTCTCTTCCTCCTGTTTTTTCCTCTCAACCTGCAGAACTCCCTTTAGTATTTCTTGAAGGGCAGGTTTCTTATTGATAGACTCTTAATTTCTGTTTATCTGTGAATAATTTGAACTCCTCCTCATTTTTGAATGCCAGCTTTGCTGGATACAGAATTCTTGGATGACAGTTTTTTTCTTTTAGCACCTTAGCTATGTTATACCACTGCCTTCTTGACTCCATGATCTCAGATGAGAAGTCAGCATTTAATCTTATTGAGCTTACCTTGTGTGTGATGGATCTCTTTTTTCTTGCTGTTTTCAATATTCTTTCTTTGTCTTGAGCATTGGACAACTTGACAAGTATATGTCTTGGAGTAAGCCTGCTAGGATTTATACTGTTTGGGGTGTGCTGTGCTTCCTGGAAAAGTATGTCCATGTCCCTCAAAAGAGTTGGGAAATTTTCTTTCCCTTCTCTTCTCCCTCTGGGATGCATATAATGCATATGTTTGTGTGTTTTGTGTTGTCACACAAATCCCTAAGTCCCTGATGGATTCTTTCTTTCTTTTTATCTTTCTGTTCTACTATCTGTCTGATTTCAGATGTACTGTCTTCCACATTGCTGATTCTTTCCTCTGCCTGTTCAAATCTGTTATGTGCTTCCAGTGTATTTTTGATTTCTTGTGTTGTGCCATTGATCACCGTCATATCCATTATCTTTTAATATATGTTTACGATTTCTTTGCATTCTCCCAGTGTTTTCTTTATATCCTTAGTTTCTTCCTTCACTTCATTAAGTTGATTCATGATATTTATTTGAACAGCTCTGATTAGTTGTTCCATGTTCTGCATCTCCTCCTGTTTTTTAGTTTGTTCGTTAGACTGGGTCATATCCTTCTGTTTCTTAGTATGGCTTGTAATTTTTTGTTGGTGTCTAGTCATCTGTTTATCTTGATGGGCTTATTTGTTGGTTAGCTTCTTTTTGTACTCTTGGGTTTTATTTTGTTGTTGTTTTTGTGTGTGTAGTAAGGTTTTTCTTTGACACTTAGCTCCTCTTATTCTCTTTCCTTGCTGTTGTTTGTGTTCCCTTGAAAAAAAATATTATGACCAGAGAAAAGGAAAGACATAAGAAGAGATAAAGAATAATTGTAATAGTAATAATAAAAAAAAGTAGAAGAGGAACCATACAAGACCTAGGATAATAAATAATTAACATGAATAAAAAACCGTAAGGAGTACAAAGGAATAAGAATAAAAAAAATGGAATAGAAAAAAATGAAACCAGAAACAAAATAGAGAAATATATTGAATGAATTAAAAGGCTGGATTGATGAGAAGAGAGGGAAAGAAAAAAGAAAGAAAAGAGAAATTGTTTTAAAAAAGAAAGAAAACAGAACAAAAAGAGAGAGAAATAAAAAGAAAAAAAATTGAAGACCAAACAAAGAGAGGTGGGATGAAAGAAAAACAACAGAAAACAGAAGATGGAAAAATGAAGGAAAGAAAAGAAATAATGTAGGTAGAAAAAATAGGTAAAAGAAAAAAACAGGAAACAAAGCAAGAGGAAACACAATAAACAAGAAACAAATCAGCATTAACTAAAAAAAGAAAAACAACAACAGCCAAGGAAAAATAACCTTCCCTCCTAGGCCCCTAATATATAGAGAATGGGAAGTTGCTCTGAGTCATCCAGGAGAGTGCTGAAAAGATGAAGAAGCCAGAGGAAAACCATGAGTTGCAGGCCCCTGTGGCTGGAAACAGCACATATACCCCACTTTCAGGGCAAGCAGCTTTAGTGGAGCCCCTGGCTCGCTACTACCAACAGAGTGGGGGAGAGCATTTCCTGGGAGGAAGAGGAGTCTTACAGAGAGTGAAGAGAGGTTTCTTTGTGGTAAGTTTGGCCAGCTGAGCCCCCTATGAATCTTGGAAGGGATCCTGACCCAACTAGGAGAGGGGAGGGGTGATCTGCTCAGGCAGGCTGTCACACCCAGCCTCCCTGGGAGAGACAGGAACTAGATTAGAGGCCTAATCCACAGGGCAATGGCAAACTGTAGAAGTCTAACATGACTGAAAGGGGGCAGATAGCACCAGATAAGCTTTCTGAAGCCTAGTTAGCCTGTGGAGCCACTTTAGCTCAGTGGAGAAATTCCCACCTTGCATTAGAGAAGTGCTCCAGAGAGTGATCCACCAAGTTATCGGGCACCAAACAGACACCCTATGACAGGGAACATATAGACATTTTCTTTTCTTTTAGATTTTCTTGGACCTGTTATTTTTTTATTCTTTAAAGGTTCCTTTTTGGCTTTTCCCCTTATTTTATCACTAAAACCCAGTACATCACCTGCAGAGGGCAGGCTGCAGGGTGACAGACTGATGAACACAGGCAGTCTGAGAAGATCCTTTAGGGGCCTAGGAGGGAAGGTTATGGTACAGCCACTGTGGAGGACTGTTTGGCAGTTCCGAAAGAAGTTGAATATAGACTTGGCACGTGACCTGGCAATACCGCTACTGGGATATACCCAGAAGAACTGAGAGCAGTGACGCGAACAGACATCTACACACCGATGTTCATAGCAACGTTATTCACCATTGCCAAAAGTTGGAAACAACCCAGGTGTTCATCAACAGACGAATGGATAAACAAACTGTGGTCTATTCACATGATGGAATATTATGCAGCTGTAAGAAGAAATGAAGTCATAAAGCACATGACAACATGGATGAACCTGGAGGGCATTATGTTGAGCGAAGCTAGCCAGACACAAAAGGACAAATACTGTATGAATGCGCTACTATGAACCAAATATATTGTGTAACATATTGTTTGATTCAAAAAAATTTTTATATGTATCCAGTACATTTAATTGAGAAATGTATGTATTCATCTGTGTTTACTTTTTAGTTTTTAATTGTTTATATTTCCAATTATTAAATGTA
>JAQZBX010047454.1:0-20466 GCA_029593785.1 Cabassous unicinctus
CTGCCATCACCTCCACCACCACCTCCACCACCACCTCCACCACCACCACCATCACCTCCACCACCACCATCATCATCAACTACCAACACTGCCACCATCACCATCACCACCATCATCACCCTAGCCTTGGGTGTAGGAGGAAGTAAAAGAAAACTGCCATTGGTGGCATTCACTAAGCAATTACGCCCCTGCCAGAAAGTTTCCCCAGCCAACGACATTTAATCCTCACAGCACTACTGTGAGGTGGGTGTTATTACTGCTCCCATTTTGCAGATGAGGGGCTTGAGGTTCTGAGAGGTCCAATGACTCCCCCTGGGGTCGCACAGGAGGGGCAGAACTGGCCCTGAGCCTGTCTGTCCCCACACTCTTTCTCCTGCAGTTATGCCCCAAAGAGCTTTGTATCTATTTGCTGGTCCAATCTGACCAGAGGATCAAAAAGCCGGGCCCCTTGCGTGCTGCTGAACCAAACCACAAGGAGGAACCCAGTTCCCGACTTCTGATGCCCGACTGGGGTTCGTGAGGGGTCTTCAGAGGGCGCCCCACGCCCCCAGCAACCCAGGGGCCCACGTACCTGAGTGGTGTGTGTCGTAGGCCGCATACCCCGTGACCAGCGGCAAGGCTGCTGGAGAAAGAGGAGAGCCCGTTCAGACCGAGCCAGGCGTCCCTCAGGGAACCCACCCACCCCTGCCTGCTCCCGTGGCGTGCTCCTGAGGCCCCGCCACAGGCTTCCAGCAAAGTCAGCGTTCTTCCCTTCCAGAGGAGGCCCCATGTTTCACAAACGCAGAAAACCAGGGCTCAACCAAAGCAGAAAGCAGCTGGAGACTTCCTCTCCGTGGGACGGCTGGCCATGTGTCCGTGGGACACTGTGAGGCCACATCTCCTCCCCACCCCGAGGGCCTGCTCCCGAAACGCAGTGGAGCGCATGCCCCGCAGCCAGGCTTGACCCTGCAAGGGCACCGGAGCCCCGGACGAGCTTCCCAGGGCCCTGGCTCAAAAAGGCCACCCCACAGCCTGGCGACCTCTTGGGCCTGCCAGGCCAGCTGTCACCTGCTGGTCTCCCACAGGGACAGTGGGGGGAAGCTGAGGGGGGACGCAGAGGTGCCGGGGCATGGGTGAAGCACCTACTGCATGCCTGCAGTAGGTTGAACCCTCGTTGAACCCTCGTCGAACCCTCGTTGAACCCTCCTGGCTACTGGGGGAGGTTCTGGTGCCTCCATTTTGTAAATGTGTAAACTGAGGCTTCAGATCCAGGACCCTGAGTGAGTTCCCATTCCTGGCCCCCCCTCCCCTCTCCAGTGTTCTGAGGGACTCCTTTATGTCATAAGAGACTGGCTGAGACCCCCGAGAGCCCAGCAGAGGGGCCTGAGTGCCCGAGAGATGGGCCTTCCCCCTGCACCGCGGCCCCGGGAGAGAGGGGAGGGTGGGACCATGGCCAGTCTCCACCAGAAAAGCAGGGGGTGCCCTCCTGGGAGGTGGCGGGGCCCGGGGCCAAGGGCAGGCCGGGCTGGGCCCCCAGAATCGCCCTCAACCAGGGGCTGTGGCTCACAGCTCTGGGCTCAGGTCCTTTCGACACAACAGGGATGAGGACAGCGTCAATCGCGCCCACCTCAGGCTGCTGGAGGGCCTGTGCCTCACCTGCGCTGGGCTGCTGCACCCACCAGTCGGGGAGGAGCTGGCTGCGGCAGGCCTCTGGTGGGGAAGGGCTCCTCTTGATCACCCCCATGTAGTCGTCCACAGTGGGCTGTGCAATCGGGGGCAAAGAGAAAAGGGCACAGTCACCAACCTCCAAGGGGTCTCCAGGTTTGTAAAAATGAACACTTCATACTTCTCTAAAGCCCTCCTGTCATCTTTATCTCGTGAGACAAAAAGCCAGTTTTACTTTGCATCTCGAAGGACCCTAGGCTGGGGGCTTAGAGGTCAAACCACGTGACTTGAATTACGAGCCTTTGCGGGGCCACCAGCAGGTTTACTGGTCTTTCCGTGGAATTGTCCGTGGCAAAAGCAAATATGCCAAGTTACCCGGTAGCAGCCACGGCCCGGTCCTGGTGCACCAAGGAACGGCGATGCAGAGCCACGCCGCCGTGCGCCACGAGCCCTGCTAAGGGAGCCATGAGTCGATGGCCCATCTCTGACCCATTCCTTGAAAGAGGCTCATAAATCCCATTCTGAAATGTTCTGAAGTCTGGTTTTCCTGGTGTGGCAATCCAGTCATCACGCTCTTGGCAGAAAGGCCTTGCGTGGCGGACACGGCATTGTTGCAGACCCGAAGCCAGGAATTCACTCGGTCTGCCACCCACGGCCACCCAGAAGCCTAACAGCTGCCATCTGCAGCAGAGGCGGCCCAGCTGAGGAGGGTCCACTGGCCCCCCAAGTCCCCTGACAGCCACGCTTCTCCCAAGGCATCTATTTTTGCTGTGCTCTTACTAAGAATTTACAGAGGGTCCACAGCACCTTTTGCAAGGGCCGTGAGGCGTGATTTGCTCAGGCAACACCCACCGCGTGACGCCCATGCCAAACAGGGCTGAGTGCTGCCTCCACTTACCTCCTTTATCAGGTCTTCCACTTCAGAGCGGACGCACTCCATCTCCGTGACCTCGTTCCCACAGCCCGGGGCCGCCAGGCCTAACTTGCCTAAGGAAACCCAGACAGAGAAAAATCATGGCAAATGGCATCGAGGCATCACAACCTCCTCGAGGACGGAATAAATTATTTTTTAATGCTGTGTTTAAGGGAAATAAAAGCTAGTGAGCGTCTTCATTGGTTTGGGAAAGGCACAGAAATTCTTTCCCATGCTTTAGTCACCTGATCAGCAAATTCAAAAGAGAGAAGTTGGTCGTTGGTGGTTTTTTTCTCCCTAATGCTTTTAGAGGGTAAAGAAAGCACTTTGGTGTCTTCCTTCTCTTTGCCACGATCTAAAATAAATCTGCATCAAATATACTTCACGCCAGGTGTTTAGCACCCTACAAAGGCTAAATTTATGAGCTGGGGCATTTGAAGACACCCAAAGATTTCCCGTCAAAGTGTGTCTGCAGATGGGCGGGGCGGGGGTTAACTCCAGTTAGCAGGAAATCTCTTTTTGGCCTTTCCAAACATGCACGCGTGCATCTGTGCACACACACCCACCTCGGGGGACACACACCAGCTGGACACAGGAACTGCCCAGTGTGCCCAAACGCTTCCGCCAGAGGATGCTGGACCAGTCCCAGCCTCCTCTTCTGGTCAGACACTCAGGGAGTTTAGATGCCAGTGCAGGTGCTTCCTAGCCAAGCCCTCGTGGGACTTAGGCGTCCCAGTGATCTACACACGGCACCCTCCGCTTAATCCTCACTGGATTCTGATGTGATTCTGAGAGATGCAAAGATTCCCTGAGAAGGGGCTGCCGGGCAAGCCAGGGGCAGCCAAGCACTGAAGGACAGAGGCTGTGGGTCTGCAGACGTTATGCAAACGAGCCTCTCCTAGGCCCTGGGAACCTGCCTGGCTCTTTTTCACCACCTGCACTCGCAGGTGAGGCCGGCTGCAGCCCACGCTGTAAACAAGCCTGGGTCCCCTGCCGGTTCAGGCTCGGCTGGTTCTGGGGCGCAGACTGGGCCAGCTAGAACGGTGCCATTCCTTCAGAGGCTGCCAGGAGCACAGACCCCGTGGGTGGAAGGGTGGGGGAGGACCGGGAGCAAGCCAGTCTTCTTGCAACAAAACTTATCTAAAACTGGAGAATAAGGCAGAAACGTGACTCATCTAACAGGTCTCCCTCGGTGCCATCTAGTCTCCAGGGAAAGGCCAGTGGTTTGACTTACAAAGGCTGAGGGCTGGGAGTCAGTGGGGTCAAGTGTGAACTGGCAGCCATTCATGCAAACGACCGTAAAAAAGCAAACCTCCCAGCCCTGGCCGTTGTGCCTGGTGGCGGCGGTGCCCTGTCCTTCATGAGCACAGACACCGCCGTCTCCTTTTCCCTCTCAGACAAGCTCTGTCATCACGCTGGTTCCCTAATTAGCAAGTTAAACAGCTCTGACCCAGGCTCACTAGGTTCGCTTGAGTCACGATTTTAACTTTTCTAAATTGTACTTGGACATCTGCAACACTCCCACAGCGGGACGAGCCGAAACGCAGAGTCTCCGCATGCCTAAGCGGCTTTCCATGTCTCCTGGGCGTTACGAGGCTCCCAGTAAGCTTCTAAGGAGAAAATCATGCCATGCCAATATTCTAATTGCCACATCAAATGACAAAAAAACCAATGTGTTGAAAGACTGTTTTAAACCAGTGACAGTGAGTAGATTTGATCGCGTGTGCCAGCTCTGCTTCCTGACAGTTGCAAAGCACACGATTTTGAAAGGGATTCTGAGGCCAGGTCCAACTCTGACCAAAGCCTTGGAACAGGAGCAGGGGTGGGTGCTGCAGGCTTTCCTGGGATTTTAGGGCTGGAAGAGACCTCAGGGATTCTCGCATGCCAGAGTTCCCAAACGGCGATCAGGGCCTAACAATGTACGGCGGCAGCTCCGATCTCCGGCCACGAAGTCAGAACTTTCCCCTCGACCCCTATCAGCATGGCGCCCCCGTCCACCATGCTACCCCACCGAGAGTCGCTAGAAAACAAAAGGAGTGCCTCGGCACACACTGCTGCAGGACGCTTGCTCCTCCCAGGCGCCTTCCTGAGCTCCAGGGAGGCTCAACAACATGCTCCTGCCACGCGGCACCCGGGGGCAGAGCCGGCTGCAGCCCAGTGTCCAGGCCCCTGCCCTTTCCTCTGAAGCTCCACTGGAAGCTGCCACTTGGACAGCAGATGGGGTGTGAGGTCAGCAGAAAGACATCTCGGCATCTGCTTACACAAAGGAAAGAACTGTCTGGGTTAACACAAACCACCTGCTCCGGACCCTGCGCGCCGCGGCTGCAGCCCCGAGCCCAGCTCTCCGGCGAGGGCAGCGAACCCAAGCGGCCTCCGGAAGACTTAGCGCCTATAAAGGATAGTTACATTTTTGCTCCTCCTCGGGGACAATTCGGTAAACTTTGTATGGCTCGGAAATGTCCAACTGGGACCGGTCAGTCACTTCCTCAAAATCTGGGCTCTTGTTCAAAGCGCAGCGTAGCCTCGTCTTCCAAGTGGCTGGTTCAGCTTTGTCCCCTTCCTTAAACTTCCCTTTAAAAACTGCCCAGGCCTGAAGGAAGAAAAAAAGAAGCGCGTTAAATACTCAGCCAGGCTCCACCGCCGCCATCGGGAGCCAGGAGCCGGCATACGTCTCACTGTCCTGCAAGTATTTTGGGGCCGTAGATCCTCATTCAAAGAATTTCAGGACTAGGAGGAACCTCAAGGAGAACAGGTTCTCTAACGGCGGTGGGGGGAGACTCGCCCAGGGGAAGGCACTGCCCCAAGCCACCCAGCCGGTGCCTGGAGGGGCTGGGATTCGAACCCAGGCCAAGGCCCACCCCGCACACCACATCAAGGACAGCTTTTAACAAAGTCCTTCCCTGGACTAAACGGCCCGGAGAAGGCTGAGGTTAAGCAGCACAAAGAGGAAGTTACCCATGGTTTCACTAGAATATCCAAAACAAAGAACAATTTGCTGCTTTTTCAAATCAACCCCTAGCTAAAAATTTAGCATGAAAAGGGAACACGATGCGAAAAGTCTGAATGTGGTCATCCAGCACCCTGTTACTTTTAATAGAAATTTGTTTTGCATTTTTGTGTTTATTCTAGCTTTTTCTCCCCAGGTCACTGTTTAAAATTCAAGGAAATGTTTTCCCTCTACTGGTTTTTTTATAGCTCGGTTTTCCGACCTCTCCAAACCTTAGGATCTGAACAAGGACCAAAAATTCAAAGCTGGAAAGGTAAAGCAAACGTGCAGAATGTGACCGTATTTTTTTTTTAATAAAATAAAACATGAGTGGGCTTACTTTAAGGTTTTGAGATTGGAATACACACCCACTGATTAGGAGGCAACCACTGTCAAGCGAATTAACCTTTGGTTTTAGGCGAAACCAGACCGTGAGCTCCAGCTAATAGAGGCTGCCTGGACCGTCTTGAGTCTGCACCTGGGAAAACCTCCTTTAAGCAGAACTGTCCGCGTTTCAGCCTCAAGTCAAGGACTAAGTGGGTGCCTCTGCGGTGACTAAAATGCTACCAGGATTGGAGGGAATGCTCAAGCCCCATTCAGGAAGACCCAATCCCAAGAGGCTCAGGACCCTTCCCGAGGTGACCGTCTGGGAATAAAGACCAGCTGTGTGTGGCTTCCACAGCAAACGACTGTCCATTCCGCGTCCCGTGCTGCAGCACAACTTCTCAAACTTAATCAATCCCGGGGGCCTGTTGAAATGCAGATTCCCAGGCCCTGCCCCTCAAGATTCTCATTCGTGGGTGGGTTAAGCCAGCACCTGGGACTCTGGTATTCCACACTGCCCTGGGGCCCCAGGCGGCCCCGCTCCTTGTGAAACAGCCCTGAGGTCTTTTCCCTCAAGTAAGACAGTTCAAGGTCAGGGCTCTGCTCTGTAGAGACTGTGCTCAGATTTTGATGCCCGCGTTTCAAAAAAAAAAGGTGAAGCACATTCCTATTAATAAGCAGGAGCCGTGGCTTCCTTTCCTGATGCAGATGCAAAATTCCTTTTTAGAAAATTTTTTTAAATTTATTGGCCTTCAGAGCTTCTACCCCTTATTAACTGCATCACAGCCTATGCACTGACTTGCGTTTTTTCCCCAAAGAATTACAGGAGTGAGCCATGGACCAACTGAACGGACACTTCAAAGCACTCTTCCTGCAAGTCTGGGTCTCGGCCTCGGCACGCTTGGCAATGGGCGGCCGGATAACCCTTTCGGGGGGATGTCCCGTGCACAGTCAGCTGCTGGGCAGCATCCCCGGCTCCCACCCACTAGATTCCAGCAGCTCCCCACACCCCCAGTTAAGACAACCACGAATGTCAAGACAACCACAAGTGTCTCCAGGCACCATCAAGAGTCCGGAGGGGTGTAAAGTCACCCCCGTCGGGGACCACTGGGTGACCCCAAACAACAAATAGCCTTGGAATACATGCGCGCTATGGCACACAGCCTGCAAGGCGCCCTGGCACTAGGAAGGGCAGGAGACGGGGGCGCCTCTGAGAACCCACTCAAGAATCAAGGGGGACCCAAGGCACACCCCCAGCAGCTGCCAGCCAGCGCGGCATCCAGGGCCGCCAGCTCCTGCCGACTTAGCCTGGTGTCCCGGATTCTCTCTGAAAAACTAAATGCCAGTTTTTACCCCTCAAAGGCCTCCCGAGCTCTAACAACCTGCACTGTTGATTCCGAGCCCGGAGGCCCGGCACGACGCCGGTCAACGAGCAGCCCGTGATCCCCACCCTCTCTCTTCCACCCGTGTGTGTGTGTGTGTGTGTGTGTGTGTGTGTGTGTGTTTCCCTCATCCTTACGAAAAGGAGGCAAAGCAAATTTTGAAAGGTAAATACGACCTGGTATTTTTAACAGATACTGTATTTTTGGAAGCAGGTATGATGCACTGATCTCGGGGCCCGTCACTGGGTCCAGGATGGGAACAAACTGAGCAAAGCGTCCTCTTCCGTCTCCCATTCTCTGCTCCCCTCGGCGAAGCTGACCTCAGAATGACGCAGACAACGAAGGAGCCTGTGGTGTAACCGACTCCTCACGACCTGCTCGCGAAGGCGAGGAAGCAGGCGCCAAGAGTGTCTTCTCATCTCAAATGTTTGAAAGGTTTTCCTGGGATGTTTGAAACAAAAAGGTTCTCTGCTGATCCAGAAAGCCCTCGGACAGCTGAACCAGGTCTGGCCACTGGCTCCTGCCAACAGCGAAGTCGCACCTGGGGGACATCGGCGGCCACGGTCTCCCAGAGGGGGAACGAGCAGCAGCCGCACAGGCCTCGGTCTGCTGCGCCCCCACTGTCCCTCATGTCAGGGTGGGCACTCACCTCTCCCCCGCCCCATCCCTGCTGAGATTGTGGGCTCATTTCAGATTGCCACACTGTGCGACTGCGCAATCAACGGAAACATTGGGAATCTTGCACATTTTTCTCAATGCTGTTGAAACTGCCATGAAGAACGTTGCCTAAGACACATAAATCTGGGGCTTCACCTCATTCCTGCCTGAGCCGACGCTGAAGCAGGGAGCAGAGAAAGGGAGAAGCCTCCGTCTCCACTGCCAAGACGTTCCAGGGAGACTCAACCCCATCCTGGGCCCACGGTGCCCCTGGCATCTGGTCCAGCCTGTGGAGCCTGTCAAGCCTGACCACGGTCTGCTCAGAGCAGTTTCTCTCCATGCAGGAGGTAGGGAGATTTGTGCCCCCAAGGAACATTCAGCTCTGTCTGCAAACAGTTCTGGTCTCACAAGCGGGGCAAGTGCTATGGCCTCTAGGGGCAGAAGCAGAGGAGCCGCTCAACCGCCTGCGCTGCACTGGACGGCCCCACGGCAGGGAGTGACCAGGCCCCAAACGTCCACGGGGCTGGGGCCGAGCAGTCCCAGCCAACAGCCATCCACTACCATCCGGAATTCCCAACCGACTGGACGGGAACTGGGCACTGTTTAAAGGTCGCTCGAGTCACTCCCAAGGGAAGCTCACCATGATGCCAAAGGCAAAAAGAAAGAAAAAAAAAAAAGGCTACAATCAAAAGCAAGAGAGGAATCCACAAGTACCTGAGAATGAGAAGGTGGCTGCCAGCACTCCCCAAGCCCAGCTGTGCCCAGGCTTCTTGACCTGGGGTCCCTGCCTAGAAGGAGTCTGGCGGCACTCGGAGGACGGAAGGGCCCTTGGCGATGTGTGCGAGGCCCTCCGATGCGCCCATTTTTCTTGAGGCAATAACTAAGCAGCCAGATTCTCAAAGAGAATCACAGCCCCAGCAACAGAATCAGCAATGGCAAAAACACGGGCAGGGACAGGAAGGACCAAAACGCATCCCAGGCCAGCTGTGAGCTATTTAAGGTCCGCTGTCCCCACCTGCGGTAAAGCTATGCTCGTCCGTCACTTTCTTCTGCGTCAGAGGACAGTGGTCCTGGCTAGGAGTCCAGCACTGACACCTGGGTCCCGCAGGGCCTCGCTCCACCACTCGCCCCGCGCTGTCCAGGATCTGGCTCGCGCCCTGTGCCTCCCTGCGCTGCTCCCCCACGCCCACTCTCCCCTCCCAGGCCTTGGCCCCCAAATGCCCACAGAATGATGCAGGCAGCGCAGCACTTAGCACCCTTGGCTGAGCCAGACCCCCAAAGTGAAAGCTTGGGCTCAGCCTTGACCTTGGGCTCTGAATCTCCCAGGGTGGGGCCTGGACACCTGGAGCCTTAGAAAAGCCCACAGGTGACGCTGATAGAGGCTGCACAGCTGGGCTCCGCTGGCTCCTGTCCCTGTTCATCAGTGGTGTCAGGGGCTCCGAGTGCAGAATGGCAGCCGGGCAACCTGGGTTCAAATCCTAGCTCCAGCACACACGGGCTGCCTGAGCTTGGCGGTCACCGCGTCTCTGTGGCAGCACCTACAGCGCCAGGCTGCGGTGGAATAAACAAAACAGTACGTGTGGGGCCAGGCCTGGCGGAACAGACTCGCAGTGCCGTCAAGATGCAAATGACAGAACCAAACTGCAAGCTGAGCCTGGGGCACGCATTATTCTCAAGGGAGACAAGACTATTTTTAGACCCCGGCTGCAAGCTCCGGACCCACACCAGACCTCGCAGCTTACACATCCGGACTGGCCCACCCTGCCAAGCAGAAGCCAGGAACTTCTGAAAGAAGGAAAGACTTACGTCTTTTCTAGTTTACCCTGTCACCCTGACAGCAATCCAGGGGCTGAAGTTTTTAGTGTAGGGACCCCAAAGAAATATTTTCTTTCAGTTTACTAGTCCTCATGCAAAAGAAAGAGCAGGGCAAGCAAGTTCCCTCCATTCACATACTGGGAACCTCAAAAGTGATTAAA
The DNA here is from genome assembly GCA_029593785.1 of Cabassous unicinctus. Classification (NCBI taxonomy): domain Eukaryota; kingdom Metazoa; phylum Chordata; class Mammalia; order Cingulata; family Chlamyphoridae; genus Cabassous; species Cabassous unicinctus. Next base: position 9,883 of record JAQZBX010047454.1, read on the forward strand.
TAGTGTAATAGGTGGAAAACCTCTTAACATACGTATTTTGGGACATGTTAGGCACTTGTTCCACGATTATCTTTTACTGGATTGATTTTTAAATAAATAAGCAAGATGCCACTCAGCATCTCTGCCTGCCCACGAGAGAATGCAGACCTGAGCTCCCCGAACCCGTGCAGAGAGGGCTGGGGTCTTTACCTTAAAAATGGAAGCATCCACTTCCTGATTATAATCTTGTTTGCCGGCATGTTTCCAGGGGATCCGGAACATGCTTTTCTCATCATTTTCCCAAATCAGTCCTGGATACATGGTGCTGTCGATTTGCTCAATCAGCCACTGTCGGAGGCGCCGTCCACCATTCCGGTCACACATCCTTGGAGAGAAAAAAATGCACTCTGTGATACCAGCACATTTCCTCACTAGTCACAGAACCCGCGAAGGAAACAGCCAAGAAGTGCCAACAGGAAAATCAGAAATCCGCATCAAGGGTGGGGAAGGCCCAGGGCCCGGCGGGAGTCTGCTGTGGGAAGACAGCACTCACCTCAACGACCTCAGACCCGAGAGAAAACTGAAAGCCCCGTGAGAAACCTGCACGCGTGCCACCAGCCAGCTGGGGCCCACCAACGTTTCGCCTCTCCTTCCAGCTCCCACCCGTCGCTGAACGTCACCCAGCAGCACTGTCCCCTTTTAGCATGAGGTGGGGGGAATCGCTGTCACCTTCTCAGGTACCCTCTGTGAGCAGCCCGTGACCCTAAGAGCCAAGGCCGTCACTGGTGACCAGCCCCACTGGTCTTCCCTGACGGAGACGGAGGAAACCCTGGGGGGACCCTTCTGGCTGTTTCTTCCCAGCTCATTTAGTGATGAGAGCAGAGGCTTGGGACTGGCACAGACAGGGCTGGGGGCCCCTCGAGGTCCGCCGCCTCCCGGCTGGGTGGCCCCAGGTCCTCACACAGCCCCCCTGCACCTCCACCAGCAGGCGGTAACGCCAGCTCCCGGGCGTGCTCTGCGCCAAGGCTGAGGATTGGAGCTGGAGCCCAAGAAGCACCTGAATCGGTTCCAGACAACAGCTGCGGTTATTATCCAAACTTTCTTCCTCAAGATCTCTCAGGACCAAGAGGGAGAGGAAGACGAGAGTGAGGAAATGAACTGCGGCCGCCTCAGAGCACAGTTAGGTAGCCCAGGCCTCGCAGAAGGCGCCAGTGCTGGGGCGTGTCCAGGACATCCCCTGGGAGCGCACTCGCCGGCGCAGGCGGCCTTCCCAGCACAGCGCGAGGACGGCCATGCCCTAGGGACTCGGCGCCGTCACTTACTAGAACAGTGCTGGAAACCCCCTAGGCAGCTGGACAGACGCCCACCCCCAAGGAAACAGCAGTACTATGCTTCCGATTAAAATGTGACCTCCTCAGGCGAACCATGTGAAACAATCGCAGTGACAAGACATAACGTTCCCAAGAACAGTCACATGCAGAGCCATGCTGGGCCATCAAGCAAAACCACCACCAGCCACCTCTGCAAGAAGGGGCCACTCTGGAAAGTCCAGCCAGCCGCAGGTGGCTGCCGGGGTGAGAGGGCCCGCGGAGAAGGAGGCGAGGTCCCTCAAGTGCCAATTTCACCACCAGCATCCAGCAGCCTCAGCTGTGCCTTTGTGGGTGTTAAAAGGGGTGTGGTATCTGAAACAAGAATCGGACTTAGAATTGGAAGCCGGGCAAAGAGCAAAGGCTTCTTAAATGAGACCTTGGGTAAGTCACTGAAACTCTCTGGGGCTCCTCCCCGCTGTACAATGAGGAAATGGATCTCAAGAGTCCAGAACCCTAAGGCAGTCAGTCCATCCCGATTCTACACATCAAGAGACTGATCTGGGAGGGGTACCTGTGAGAGCTCCCCCAGAAAGTGACCAAGGTTGCAAATTCCTACAGAAGGAAGAAAGGCAGGAGACTCTCCCCCAGCTTGAGGAGGGTCAGGGCAGAGAGGGGTCTGCATCTGCTTGTGTCACAATGAGAAGCCCCTGCTCTGTAGAACCTTTACTACGAAGTAAGGTCCTTGGTCTACGAACCTCTTAAAATCAAGAGCAAAATTTTGTTTGTAGGGGCATTTTTCTAGAAAGAGAGCTGACAGGTTTTTTAAATCAGGATTCCTAAGGGACTCACAACCTCCAAATTGTTAAGGACAGCTGCCTTGGTGACTTACAGGAAAAAGAAAAGAAAGAGATATGGCACTGAGGGGGAGAGTGAATCATAGACTATGAAAGCTGGGAAATACTTGAGAAGTCATCTAGCTCAGCCCTGTTTGTTCAAGAGGAGAAACCGGAGCCCAGAGAGCCCGGCAGTCACCCAGCAGGTCTGTGCCGGGCCCCAGCCCCGGGCAGGGCGCCGCACCGCGCCTTAGGGAAAAGCCACGGTTCAGGTACGGGTTCCCAGCACGGGGCAGCCCCACCTGAACGTGCTTGGGACGCCCTCCCAGGTCCTGGGCAGCCTCGGCAGCCTCCGATTTCACTGCAGTGGTGACCACAATGATTTAGTGAATGCTAACAAACTCATCCCACCAAATGCCCAGCCAGGAAAGTTCAGACGCCAGGTCACATGTTCAGAACTTCCTCTTCCTTGGCTTTTAGGTAGTCCTCTCTGGTGGCCGGAGCTCATCTGCATCCCTGCCCCGGGGTCAGGCTTCCCAGGCGAGGTGACCAGAGGTTTCCCTGGGCCAACCCAGGGCCGGGACACATTCCGGGATGTGCCGGGGAGGGCTTCCCCTGCGCCAGTGCGGGGTCCCGGCTGCCACCTACCCCCTTCACCACAGGCCCAAAGAGCATCAGCACCTTTGCTCCCTGCGGCCCCAACCTGCCTGAGGTGCCTGAACCGTTTCCAGGTCTTTGCACCAAGGGACTGCCCTGGCCCTGGGGCAGGCTTAGAACCGCTGAACTGCCGGCTTCTACCGGTGGTTAAAAAAAGGAGGGGCCGTGGGGCAGCAGCTTAAAATTCTGAGAAATTCAGCCTCGACTTTCCATTCAGAGAGGGCTTCGCAGCTCCGTTACAGCGCCTCCCCCGGGAAATGTGCCCTGGCGCCAGCTGCTCCTGCCGGCTGCGCCTCCTGCCCAGGACCAGGGTGGCCCGGCCGCCGGGGACGCACAGGCCCTCCACCCTGCCCCAGGAGCCTCGTCCGGGCACCGGCGCTGCGGCGACAGGCAGTGATCAGAGCCGACACCCCGGGCGGCCCCCTTTCAGGCCGCCCCGCGCGCACGGGGGCCGGCGGCCGGGCAGCTCCGGCTCGGGGCGTCCCCGCATCACTGCACGCGGGAGGACGCGGGCCCGGGCGGCCAGTTCCTCCAGACGAGCCGCACCCACCAGCTTTGCAAGCCCGCCAGATTTTGAGAAAAGGGAGTTTTTATAAAAGCCTCGACCTGCCGAGCCCCGGGAACGGCCACACGGGACCCGGCGACTCGGGCCCCGCGCGTGGGCCCAGGTGGCGGGAGGAGGCGAGGAGAGCGCGGGGCGGCGGCCCGCGCGGGGCAGGCATTCCGGCCGCTCGGCCCCGCGCCCCGGGCCGGGGACCCACCCAGGCCGCCCGCCCCGGGCCGCCGCCCGCGCCTACCTGCCGCCGGGGCGCGCCGCCCGCGCTCGCCGCCCGCCTTCCGCGCCCGCCGCCCGCGTTCCCACGCTCGCCGCCGCCGCGCTCGGGGCGATGCGGCCGCGGGCTCCGGAGCGGCGCGCGCCGCGGGCTTAAGGGCGAGCAGGGCCCGGCGGCCCCGCCCCCGCGCCGAGCGACGGCCGCGCCGGCCAATGGGCGCGCAGGCCGGGGGGCCGCGGGGGCGCGCGCCGCCGAGCCGCCTTCTGCGAAGCGCGCGCCTTTCCGAGAAATCACTTTCCGTCGAGGCGGCGGCGCGGGGGCCGCGGAGGGTCCCCGGCCTTTCCGGGCCGCGCTGCGGGGGCGCCAGGCGCCTCTGCTCGCCCCGCGGGCCCGGGGCGGCGCGGGAGGGGCTTTCCCGCCGGGATTCCCGGGGGCCGCGGGGGCGCGCCGGGCAGGCGGGGCCGAGGGCGGGGGTCGGGGCCCGGCCCGGGTCAGACGGCGGAGGCCGGTGGTCCCCGCGGAGCGGCCCGGGGCCCGCGTGGCGCGTCCCGCCAACGCCCCAAGGAGGCCGGGCGGGAGGGCGCCCGTGTCAGGAACCCTCCTCCCCAGAAGCCAGGGACGTGCCCGCCAGCAGGCTCGGCTTTCAGACTCGGGTGAATGGGGCACCGCCTGAGGAAAAGCCGGGAAGCAGAGGGGAGAAGCGTTCCCCGCGCCGCGTCCCGCCGCGTCAGAGGGTTTTCCCTCCGGCTGGAGCAGCCCAGCCAGGCAGCAAGGGCCCATGACAACGCTTGAGGCTGGAAAAGAAATTGTATTGGCCCCCAGAATACAAAAAGCCCGCTGCAAAACTGAAATTAGTAAACGTTCAAATTAGGGTCGGCAAAACATGACATCAACTTCACAATTGTGATTTATTGGTGGATAAACATTTCATTAGATTCGAAAACCATTTGTGCGTCAGAAATCATAAGAATTTCAAACGCAGTGATTGCCAGAAAGTCATAGCAACCATAAATGAGTTCTCTCATTAGTCCTAATAGTTCAAATGAAGATCGTTTTTTAAAATTCAAATTCCTTGAGAGTATTTAGATTGTGTGTGTGTGTTTAAATGTTTTCTGGGATGTGGGGTGGAGCTTCCAGAAATGAGAACTCCTAGGCTCTCAGGAGGCTCACAGCTGCCTCTGTTTAAACTCCGGCTTTTCACAGGCATACACTCCTGCCAAGTCTTCCACTGCACAAAGGTGGGCGCTCAAATCCCCACTCGTGCTCCACTCAGATCAAGGTGGGGAAGTGAATACAGGCGGGTGGGGGTACCCTGCCCCCAGCGTGCGCTGCTGGCAGCAGGTGTCCCTGCAAAGGTGACTGCAGCTGCTCCCAGCAGGCTGCTCGCCTTCCCAGGGCTCCTGACCCCATCCTTTCGCCATGGGGATTCCTCAGGGCACAGGCGCCAGTCCTCACCATTTAGTTCTGTTCACCAAGCATTTATTGAGCAGCTACTACGAGGAGGCCCAAAAAACAGCCATGATTGCTCTATCCCCTCGGCTCTAGTCACCCGCCAGCACTGCAGTTGCGGCCAATGCCCAGACCTCCACGGGAGCTCGCTCACCTTCCCGCCTCCGCTGCTGTCACTTCCCCACTGATTCAGCTCGGCGCCCCCCTGCGTAAGGCCGTCCACGCTGGTACCTGTCACAGCAGGTCCAGCCGCCTGTCCTGGCATCTGAGGACAGACGCATCCACCCTCATCTCCACCCTCATCCACCGGGAACCTGCAGACCACAGCTGCTGGCACGGCAGGTTCTGGGGGCCCCGTTCAAATCGAAGCTCCCCCACTCACTGAGCAAGTCACCTAACCTTCCTAAGCCTCAGTTTCCTCATCTGAAAAATGACGCGATGATCACGTTAGGTTGAATTATGTGAAATTGCCAGTGTTCAGCTGTTTTTGACCCCCAGAAAGGGCAGTTTCATATCGTTCCTGCACCTCGGGGTTACTGAGGATTCAAAGTGTGTGTGTGAGCCCTTACTCCTCCCTCGCCATCATCAGGGCAGGAGGAAACGGCTTCCTGTTGGCCAGTCTGGAAAAATGGACACGCAATTCTGACTCTGGGCTGTGGCTGCCAAGTGCAGGTGGATCTTCCTCTGCCTTGGGTGAAGACTAGGAGGGGCTCCCCCGGCCGGGTGGGCCCCTCTGCCTGCCCCTCCCCACCAGCTCCTCCATGCAGGCACACCTGGTTCTCACCTCAGCTGCTCTGTTAATCACTCGTCTCCTAGGCTTTTAGGGACACCCACCTCCCCCAAGTCCCAAAACTTCCTGAGCTCCGGAAACCTCCGTGTTTACCCTCTTTCCCCACTGTCTTGCCTCTTCCACCAGGCTTTCAGCCCAAGCTGTCACTCTTTCTCTTCCGCCCAATTTCTGTCCCTCGCAGTGGAGCAGATGGGGAGGTGATCACCAGCCAGATCCGAGGAGACCCTCGAGTCTGCAGTGCCGGGTGGCCAAGGGGAACAAGCAGGCATGCAGCTGAGAGCCTACCCCTTCTCCACGCCCACTGCGCTCCAAAGGCCCCTTCCGCTACATGGTTTCCCTGGTCTTAGAAACAGAGTGCCCATCTTCAAGATGGGGTAAGGCTGTTAGAGAGCCACCCAATCCCACACTTCAGATCTGGAACAAAGGAAAAGCTCAATAAACTGTCGTGGAAGAGGATATTGGATTCTTCCTGCTCCTGCTTCCACAGGTGCCAGTTCAGTCCGTCAGAAACCAAAGTCCAAGAACCTTGGACCCCTGCGCCAGATCAGGCATAAAAGGGGCTCAGGAGGGAGGAAAGACAGGGGAATGAGTGCAGAGAATCCCGGCAGGCAGCAGCGGCGAGGCCCCACCGCTGCCTGTGCTTGGTGAAGGGATTTCCAGAGACACAGGACAGGTGCCGGGCTCACTCCCGGGAAAGCCGCTGTCACCTACGCATGGACCGGGTCCGACTCCCGCCCTGGAAATCGATGGGACGAGAGGCCCTCGGTGACCTGTGCCAAGAGGGCCTGCGGCCCAGACTGCGAGGGGACGTGTGGGTGTCCCGTGCCGCTCGGGAGGGGGGCGAGAGTGGGGTTCTGACTCAGAGGGTCTCATGGAGGGGAAAGGAGAGCTCGGGAGAAGGGGCCGGGGGTCCATCGCCACTCGGCTGTCCAGGGCTAAGCCCCAAACAGCAGGTGGAAGAGAAGCCCGTTGGGGTTAAGACAGGAGAGACGGCCCAGAGAGAACTCGGGGGAGCCCCCAAAGTGCCCGGAGAGTCTGCCTGGAGGGACAGCAGCTTTGAACGTTTACCAGGCCGGGGACACAAGACCAGCCACCTAAGAACTCTGGCAACTGCTGCTCTCCCGCGTGGCTGCTGCGCACAGTAGCGCTGTTAGCTTGCGGCGCATCAGATCAGCATCCCCTCTAGGTACCTCCATGCTCACCTCTCCTTTTGCGGGTCTCCCCACTGCTCGTCACCTAAAAAGCCCTGCAGTCTCCTGCTGCTGCTGTAGCAGATTAGCACAACCTGAGTGGCCTAAAGCAGCATGAGTGTACCGTCTTACAGCTCTGACGTCCAAAGTCCGACACGGCTCCCACTGGCCTGATACCAAGGCGTCGGCAGGGCTGGCTCCTTCTGGAAGCTCCGGGGAGAGTGTGCTCCCTGGCCTTGTCCAGCTTCGAGAGGCCACCCGCTTGCCTTGGCCCACAGCCCCCTCCTCCTGCTTCCGGGCCTACCACATCACAGACGTCTGTCTGTCTCTTCTGCCTCCCTCTGCCGGGTTTACAGACCTTGTGGTTACACTGAGCCCACCCAGGTGGTCCAGGTCAACCCCAATCCCCCTTGGCCATGTAACCTGACACTGTCCCAGGCTCCAGGGGAGAGGCTGTGGGTGGCTTTGGGGGCCTGTGCCCTGCCCCCCAAACTCTCCTTCAGTTCCAGCTCAGGCCCCGCCTTCTTCCCACTCCAGCTTTCATTGACCCCATTTTAAAAACTGGATTCTAACCACACTGGAAGTCTCTATTACCTAACCTAAGACTTAGGGCACATGTGTCTGAATTATTTCACTGCCTTCTTGAAACGGGGTAAAATCTCGTTCTATTTCAGTACTCCTGCTGCTTGCCACAGCACGGAATTGGGGGTGCCTTAAGACGACATGTAAATTCATTGCAGGAGAACATCTCAAGGCAGCAAAAGGAGAGGAAGCTGGAGAGCATTTGTTCCTCTCTGTGCTGTATGGTTAAAATGTGACATTTTTTATACCCTTCTGGGTCAGGGGTCCCAAGACCAACCCCAGGTTTGGTGACACACCAGAAGGACTCCCAGGACTCAGCACATGGGCACACTCACGGCCGCGTTCGTTACAGCGGAAGTACACGCAGCACCATAAACAGAGTAAAGGTGTGGGGGGCGAGGTCTGGGGGCGGCCAGGTGCAAACTTCCGCAGTCCCCTCCCGGTGGAACCCACAGGACAAGCTACCCCCCCACCAGCCAGCCGGGACCACACAGGGGCTGCTCACTAGACTCTGTGCTCGGGGATTTTGTTGGAGGCTGGTCACGTTAGACACTCTCTGCCTGGCACCCACCAAAATTCCAGACTCCCAGGAGAGCAGGTGTCAAGCACAAAATACTCTTTATACAGCAGTTAAGACACAGGGAGCCCCTCTTGCCAGCGAATGGTGGGAAGTCTCCCCAAATCTAAGTTCCCAGACAGCAGCCAAAGCCAGCGTGGCCAGCAGGCCTCACTGGGGACGCGGTCTGGCTCTGGGTGAGCCCTCCTCACACACCCTTCCCACACCGAGGCGGTTTATGGCATGCAATGCCTGCTACGCTCATTCCAAAGGTGCCTGTGGCTGTACTTACCTGCCACGACCTCAAGGTCGGTTGTCCTTTCCCGGGCCTCATGGGGCTTGAGGACAAAGGCACTTCTGCACATGGCATTTCAGAGGAAAGGTGGGGAGAAAGACAGAGACTCTCCCGGGGCAGGGTCTCTCTGGCGCAGCCTCCAAAGGCTTGGCTCTGCACATCTGCTAACTCACGCAGACTTAATCAGAAGCCAAAAAGGGAGCAGGCTGGAGCTCCTCCTCGTTCAGGCTTCACCTTCTCCATTTGACCAGCTCCCTGAATCGCCCAGTCCTTGCCATGCTCTGTGTCAGCCAACTGCATCCCAGTGTGCTTCTCTCACATCTTGTGTTCTGGAGTTTGATTTCAGTGCCCTCCAAGTGTTCACATGAGGATAAGACACATGGAAATTTTTGGAAGTTTTACTGACTGCCTCTTTCCACAAAATACTAACAACTGGCAAGTCTAATGGGATTGGTCCTCTGTGACGTGTCCTGTCGAGTCTAAATTGTTTTCTGGTTAAGACCTCACAATTGCAATCTCATTGCTGCTTTTCCCTAAAAAGAGCAGCTTGAAATCAGAGAAAGGACCCTGGGTTAGCTGCAAGGCATGGTCCTAATGCTGAAACCTGAGAAAACTGGGCAGATGGGCCAAAGACACGGGAAAGGACAGGCCATCAGCCCAGGTCGCCTCTTAAGAGATGTCGAGACAGGCTTTGAAGAATCCAGAGTTTTGTTGGGGACAGGTCAAGCTGGAGGTCAGAAATGCAAAGCAGACAAAACCAGCTATTTGCTATAAAAAAAAATCTAACAGACAAGAAATCAGTGAAGGGGTAGACAAGGATCTCAAACAGGACACAGAAAGCACTAACCATAAAAGAAAACATAAATTGGACTTCATTAAAATTAAGAACATGTGTTCATCAAAAAACACCATTAAAAGTACAAAGGTCAACAATGTGATTATACCAATACCGCAGATTGTACACTTTGAATTTGAATGAATTTATGCTTTATTAATATGTAACAATAAAATTGATTTGTAAAAATATAAAAAAATGAAATAGAATGCAAAGACAAGTCAAGACTGGGAGAAGATATTTTCAACACATGTATTCAAAAAAGGACTCACATCCAGAGTATAAAAGAACTTCTACAATCAGTAAGAAAAAACAATCTTATCATATTACCAGTAGACAGTAACTGCATCCACAAATCCTACAGCATGGAGATTCCTTGCTGCCTGGTACTATCTAGATATTTCACCCTGGAAAACTCAAGAGCAATAGTGAAGACAGTAGAAGTGTACTTTGGCTGTCATACTAGGCTTTAACATCCTTGGGCTTGAACCTGGGCAGGTGTACAAGTTTTTTGTTTTGGTTTTTTTTCATTAATAGACTATTTTTTAAAGCAGTTGGGTTTATACATAAATGGAGCAGATAGTACAGAAGTTCCCATATACCCTCCCCCACCCCAGAGTTTCCCCTATTATTAACTTCTTGTGTTAGTGTGGAACATTATTAACCAAAGGCCATAGTCTACATGGGGCCCCTTTGTGTGTACAGTGTAGGTTTTGACAAATGCATAATGTCATGTATCTACCATAACAGTAGCATACAGAATAATTTCACAGCCCCCAAAATGCCCTGGGCTCCACCTAGGCACGTGTCGGCCCCACCTCCCGCCCCTCGCCCCGGCACCCACTGAGCTCTCACTGTGTCTGTAGTTTGGCCTTTCCGGTGGCATCAGCCAGGGTGCAGCCTGTTCAGAATGGCCTCTTCCACTCAGCACGCCTTCCGCCTCCTCCAAGTCTCCTCCCCACTTGATCGCTCACCTATTTTGATTGCTGAGTAATATTCCATTGCACAGGTATACCACACATTTATCCATGCACTTATTGAGGGAGGGACAAGTCCTTTTAAAAGAAACCTCACTTTCTTGCACAAAACTGAGCAGATGTGAAAGATCATTAATGTCGCTGGAGTGGTTTTTGTGGGTGTGAAACAAATGATGGAAATGTGAATTGGTCCCTTTCATCACAGCCTTGAAATTTGGTCTACTTTATTTATCCAATCATGCTCTAATTTTATATACTTGCCTCTATCAATAAATACTGTAATACTTGGGGGAAAAAATGGGTTGAACAGGCACTGCGCTAAAGAACAAAACCAAAAGACACACTCCACCAGAATGGC
>JAQZBX010047455.1:0-20463 GCA_029593785.1 Cabassous unicinctus
TTGATTAGCTTCTCTCTCTGCTATAGAGTTTTATTTAGCTGGTGGTTCTGTGTGTGTGTTAAGTTTTCTCTTGGACACTTTGTTCTTCTTATTTTATTTTCTTGCTTTTTCTATGTTCCCTTAAAGGCAAATGATTAGGGCCAAAGGAATTGAAAGATTTGCGAAAGGAAGAAGGATAATAATAATATTGATAAAAGTTAGAAGAAGGGCAATATAAGACTTAGTGAAATGAATATTTAGCCCATGTTTGCAGTGTAGAGTAAATGGGAAAAAAGAGGCTAGAATGATGAGAGGAGAGAGAGAGAGTAAAGAAAGGGCTGAAAGGAAAAAGTTATTATTAATAAAAAAAAAGAAGAAAACAGAATAAATAGAATAGAAATTGACACCATTAAGATGTGGGCTAATGAAAAAACATGGTATGTAAGAACTGCAACAGAAAGCAGAAGGCAGAAAGATGAAAGAATGAAAAGAGTGAGCTTGGGATACAAAATCAATATAGACAGAGAATAGGAAATCACTGAAAAAGAAGCACAGCAAAGAAAAGATGAGCTACCAGCACCTAATTAAAAAAAAAAAAGAAAAGAAAAAAGAAAGGGGGGGAAGGAAAGAGCAAAGAAAAGCAAGTGACAACAAATAAACAGAGAAAAACCAAACAACCACACAGGCAAGCAGTCAAACAAATCTAAGGAAGAACAGTTTTCCTTCTTGGGCCCTTGTGGGACCTCTCAGCCTGCTTGTCCTTATCAATCAATTGTATTAAACTAAATTAAAAAGAAAAATTCATTTTTTAATTTTTAAAGTGACTTCTTTTTGTTTTGTTTTGTTTTGCAAAATAAGGCACGCAAAAGAAGTCCTCTTCTAGACCACCCCTTTTACTGAGGGGATCCTAATTAGGCTCATGGAAACTAATCAAGCACTTCCCACTTCTTTTACTCCCCAGGGGAGCTGAAGCTCTGATGCTTAATCATGCAGAATGATAAAATTGGTTGACTCTGCCCCTCTGGAGCCAATTCTCAGTGTCACCAGGCTGCTGGGTAAATCGGGCTTCCTCTGCAGATTCGCCTTTCCCCTCAGGCTGGTGCTGCTTCAAGCCAGCTTATCTGTTCACCAAAGCTATGAGGGGGTCCGGGCAGCCAAATCCACAGAAAGGAAACCCCTCTCCACCTTCTGTCACATCCCTCCCACTCTCGGAGAATGTTCCCTCTCACCGGGTTGCCAGCGGTGGGAATTGGGACATATCCCTTGACATTTGGGTAAATCAACTTCCTCAATAGATTTGCCACTGCCTTCTGCCTAGTGATGATTCAGACAACTATTTTGTTCCCCAAAGTTGCAAGGGGTTCCAGGCAGCCAAATCCACAGAAAGGAAACCCCTCTCAAACCTTCGCCAGAACCCTCTCACTCTCAGAGAATGCTCCCTCTCACTCTCAGAGAATGCTCCCTCTCACTCTCAGAGAATGCTCCCTCTCACTCTCAGAGAATGTTCCCTCTCACCAGGTTGCTGGCAGGAGTGATGGCTCAAACCAGCCTTTTTCCCTGAGGGTGGGGCTCAGCCATTTGTGTTAACCTCCACAGGCAGTGTTAAAACTCATGTATCTCTACTGAGCAATCCACGCCATCGAGATGCCTCCAGATAGATGTCCCAGACCCCTGGGCAGGACCTTGTCCCCAATCAGCTGTCCTTACAGACAGCGAGTCAGCGAGTGCCCTCCTAAACTGACACCATCTTGCCTCATTCTCCCAGTGTCTTCTTAATACCCTTAATATCTTCCTTCACTTCATTAAGTTGGTCCATGATATTTGTTCGGACAACGTTGATTAGTTGTTCAATGTTCTGTACCTTTTCCTGGTTTTCAGTTTGTTCGTTGTACTGAGCCATGTCCTCCTGTTTCTTACTAAGTTTTGTAATTTTTATCTTGCCCTCTAGTCATCTTTTTATCTTGATGGGTTTATTCATTTGATTAGTTTCTCTCTATACTCTATGGTTTTATTTAATTGCTGTTTTTGTGTGTGTGTTACGTTATCTCTTTGACTCTTTGTTCTTCTTATTCTATTTTATTGCTGCTTATGTTCCCTTGGAGGAAAAATTTAGGGACAGAGAAAGTGAAAGAAGTAAGAAAAGTAAAAGGATAATAGTAATAATAATAGTAATTGTTAGAAGATGAACCATTTAAGGCCTTGTAAAATGAATATTTAACTCATGTAGACAGTGTAGAGTAATAGGAATAGAAAAGTGGGGTATCAAATATGAAATGGGAAACCAAATAGCCAAAAATATATAGACTGAATTAAAAAGTCAGTATGATGAGGAGAGAGGGAAAGAGAAAAGAAAAGACAAAAAGAAAAATGTTAATAGAAGAGAGAAAACAGGATAGATGTGGTAGAAGTAAAAACCAGAAAAATTGGGAACTAAACAAAGAGGGGTGGAATGCAAGAACAACAACAGAAAGCAGAAGATAGAATGATGAGGGAAGGAAAAGGGACAGCCTTGGGAAACAAAATCAGTATACACAAGAAATGGAAATTGAGGAAAAAGAAACACAGTAATGAAGAATCAAGCCAGCAGCACCTTGAGGAATTTATCTCTCCATCCAGCTTCCCTCAGATTAATGCCCTGAAGCCTCCTACTCTGTGGCTTTCCAAAAAATCTCACTGAGGCAGGGTCTTTCCCCAACTCAGTTGTTTTTTGTTAGTGATATCTGCCTATGTTCCTTTGAAAGAAATAAAAATTAGGACTCGATAAAAAGAAAGAGATAGGAAGACCAAAAGAATAATAGTAATGGTAATAGTAAAAGGCAGGAAAGGAAATGTACAAGACTTGGGAATTTGAAAAATTAACATGATTAAGAAACACAGAGGAATATGATTAGGAAAGAGGAATTGAAACAATGAAACAAGAAACTGAACAGAGAAATATATAGAAAGTATCAAAATGCTGGAATGGTGAGAAGAGGGGAAATTAAAACACAGAAGAGAGAAAGAAAATAGTAAAAAAGAGAAAGCATACAGAGAAAAACAGAGAGAGGGAGAAATACAAACAAGAAAAATTGGAAACCAAGTAAAAGAGGTGGAACGAAAGAATAAGGGAAAACAAAAGATATAAAGATGAAGTAGTGAAAAGAAATAGCATAAGTAGAATAGATCAGTAACCAAAAGAATAAAAGAAAGAAAAGGCAAAAATAAAGAAACAGAGAAACAAAAGGAGGGGATACAAAACAAGCAAGAAACCAGAGAACACCAACTCTTTTTTTTTTTTAAAAAGGAGACAGAAGAAAATAATAATAATAAACACTGAAAAACAGCCTTCTTTCTTAAACCCCTAAGGATCTTCTCAGGCTGCTGGTGTTCCTCAATCACTCACCCTGCAGCCTGCCCTTTGCAGGTTTTGAACTGGGTATTAGTGAGTGAAGTAAGGGAAATAAAACAAAATGAATGTGTTTTATTTTTATTTTTTTCAATAAGAGATCCAAATAAAGCTAATACATAGAAAAATTTCCCTGTTATAGTGTTTCAGCTGGATGCCTGATAACCTGGTGGATCTCTTCTCAACGAATAGCCAGGAATTGAAACAGGGACCTCATATATGTTAGCAGGAATTCTCCCACTGAGCTATTCTGGGTCCTTGGGTTGATTATCCTTTAAGAAGGCTATCAGCCACTTTTCCCGTGGGCAGGTTTCTGCAGTCAGCTGGAGTGGTGCTGATCGCTGTCTGTCTTTGCCTCCTCACATGAAGTAATTCCTCTCTTTACCTAGGTGGCAGGGCATGACTGCCAGCCTGAGATGATCCCCCATCCTTCTCCCTGTCAAGTCGGGATCCCTTCTGATATTCAAGGGGGTCCAGCTGGCTAAACTCACTGCAAAAAAATCTCTCTCCATTCTCCCAGATGCTTCCTCCTCCCCAGGAATCTGCCTTTCCACTTCCGTTTGGAGCAGAGGGCTGGGTCTCCACCTAGTCTGTCTACCCTAAGGACTGGGTATGTGTGCCACTTCCAGTCACTGAGGTTAGCAAACCCCAATTATTCCTGGCTTCCTTATCTGTCCAGTACCCTCCTAGATAACTCAGAGCCCCTTCTCGTGGCAGTAGACTCCTGCTCTACTCTCAGTTAGATACAGTTAGCCAGGAGTTTTAGCCTTGCTAATATCTCAGGGGTGGGGGAGAAGAGCACTTCCTGGCAGCCAGGAGGTTCAATAACTCATGGTTAATTGTTTTGGCTTCTTTGTGTCTCTGACCCTCATTCTTCTGGGAGTTGGTAAGCAGTGTCCTGGTTTGCTGTGCCCCAAAGCAGGTCCCCATGGCAGCCTCTGGGTTTTTGTTTGTTGTTTTAGTGAGAGCTAAGATTTATATCTCTAACCCATTGACCATGTTCCCACAATTCCCCAAGACTCAGTGTTCATATCCAGTGAGACATCAATTATGATTAATTGATTAACAAGCAGGGACAGTCATTTGATTAAATCTATCAAATGATCCATTAATGTAGAAAACTTCAGTCAAAGCAGTCACAGTTATGCTATTCTTATCTGGCAGTATCCAAAAGTATATTTTCCAGGAAATAAAATTTACTGTAAACTTTAGGCTGATTGAGATTTTGGCCTAATTCTTCATCCCTCACTGTATCTATGTTCTTTACCATGTAATTTTTCAGTTCTACAATATACATCCTTAACTCTTGATTGTGGCTCAGTTAGATTTTTCCAAAACAAGAACTTAAAATAGTTTTTGGTTTATTTTTGCTCCTTTTTATGCCTCATCTATTGACTTAGGAAGACCATGCTTTGGCTCCGTAGTTCAAGACGATCACAGATACACAGCGCATAGCTTTCCACACAACCTGAAGACCTATAGCCTGGAAGTAAGTTCACCAGGCAAGACTAGACAGGAAAAGGTGATCCAGGAGCTCCAGCTGTTATTGGTTGATGCATCAAGTACACAAATTGTAAAAGTGAATATATACATAGGTATGATCAACAATTTTACTGCTAGGTATAAATCAAGAGAAATTTTGTGCATACAGAAAAGAAGGATCTGGGAACATTATTTGTTATCATTCCAAACTTGAAAGAGGAACAATGTGAATCTTTAAAGTGTCCCTACATCATGGGACACTTTTCCAGCCCCACCCTCCTGCAGCATATGCAGCCAGCAGCACATGGCTGTTTTGGTGGCTTGAAGATATATACCTGAGAAAAACGTACTTATTTCTAACCCATTCCTGTGGGTGTTGTTTTGAGTTTAGCAGGGAGCCATGTAAAAAGATAGTTTCCCACCATAATAAGAGGGATTCATCTGACCAAAGAAAGACTTGGACAAGTCCAGCTTGGCGAGCAAAAGAGCTCTCAATTAGGGGTCTTACATGGGACCTCGACCTCGAAGGTCTGGAGGGGAATCCTCTCTATTGGACAGACGGAGGTTTGGCATCGCCTAAATCCTCATCCATGATGGCAGACAGAGAGCATGGTACTTCCGATGCCCGAGCCTGATTTGTCACAAAGAAAGAAAGGTCTTTTGGAGGGGATGCAGCTCAAGTGGTTGAGTGCCTGCTTCACATGTGGGAGGTCCTAGGTTTGGTTCCTGGTGCCTCCTAAAAAATAAGACAAGCAAAACATATGAAAAAGAAAAAGAAAAACTCAAGGGAACTGACGTGACTCAACGGTTGAGTGCTGGTTTCCCATGTACGAGGTCTTGGCTTCAGTCCCCAGGTGCCAGTACCAAAAAAAAAAAAAATTGTCTTTTATGCAAATGAGGAGGCATTGAAAAGGGGAGGCAGTATCTGATCCCCTGTGAAATGCAATTGGGCATAGTCAAACATATAGATTACCTGAGGAAAGAAGAAATTCTAATTGAGTTCCAGTCACCCTGGAACAACCCATTATTATCAGTAAAAAAACCAGATGGGACCGGATATTGACCAGTGCAGGAATTACGAGCCATTAATAACACCACTCTCACCTAACATCAGGGTGTTCCCAATCCACACACTTTGCTAGGACGGCTGCTGCCTGAAGCCGCCTGGTTCACTTGCCTGGATCTGAAAGACATCTTCTGTCTGAGGCTGGCCCTTTGAATGGGATGATCCCAAACCCTGGCAGAAAACTCTGCTAAGCTGGACTTGGCTCCCACAGGGCTTCAAAAACTCCCCTACCCTTTTTGGGGAAGACTTGGCAGCAGATATGGCCACCTACTCCCAGGAAGACTGCAGGTATGCCCTCTTGCAATATGTAGATGACCTCCTACTTGACAGTAAAATTGAAGAGGACTGCTGGAGAGGGACCCAGACTCTCCAACAACTCCTAACATAGACTGGGCACAAAGTGTCTTGGAGAAAGGCCCAGATCTGTAAAAAGCAGGTCAAGTACCTGGGGTTCAGCATCACACAAGGGCACTGGATGCTCAGACCCAAATGAATGAAAGTGATCTACACCATCCCTACCCCTACCACAAAAAGAAAGCTTCACAAGTTCCTCAGGGCTGCAGGGTTCTGCTGCATCTGGATTCCTGGGGTGCAGCCATGGTCAAGCCCCTTTATGAAGTTCTGGTGGGTCCAGAAAAAGAGCCTCTTGACTGGGAGCCTTTCAAAACATCAAAAGACAACTCGGCAGAGCCACCACCTTGGGGCTCCCAGATGTAACTCAAAACGTCAATCTGTTTGTGCATGAAAAGAACAAAGTAGCATTGGGGGTTGTCACAAAAACAATTGTCCTCTGGGAAAGACCCATCTCTTACCTCTCCAAGCAGTTGGACCCCATGGTTGCAGGGTAGCCACCCTGCCTGAAAGGCCATGCAGCAACTGTAACCCTCATCAAAGAAACCGACAAATTAACTCTCGGACAAGCAATTCATGTTATGGTGCCACATGCAGTCATTGCCCTAATGAACACACACTGGCATTGGTTGATATTGAATCTCTGGCTCACCCATTACAAAGGTTTACTCTGTGAAAACCCCAGAGTGACAATAGAAACAGTGCACAGTCTAAAATCTGCCACGTTTTTACCAGATGAGGAAGGGGCTCCTTAGCATGACTGTGTTGAAGTGACTGAAGAAGTTTATGCCAGTCACCCCGACCTCCAAGACAAACCACTCCTTTCCCCAGATCAGACACTATTTACAGATGGGAGCAGTCTTGTTAAAAAGGGGAAAAGCTTGCTGGATTTGAAGTCACCACTACCGAATGGGTGATGGAAGCAGCGTCTCTACCAAGGGCATGGTCTTCACAACAAGCAGAACTCTGGGCAAAGGTCCAAGTCCTGCAGCTAGCCACTGGGCAAGCAGTAAACATTTACACTGACCCTAAGAACAAATTTGCTACCGTTCATATCCATGGGGCAATTTATAAAGAAAGAGGTCTCCTAACTGCTTGGGAAAAGGAAATCAAAAACAAAGAAGAAATCCTCCAACTGTTATAAGCAATCTGGAAACCAGGCAAAGTCACCATCATCCACTGCTGGGGACATCAAAAAGGAATGCATATGGACACTCAAAGAAACAGGCTAGATGACAAAGCAGCTCAGCAAGTGGCCGAAGGAACCCATGGAATACAATTCCCAGAATTGACACCGCAGCTGACCCTCTTAGGACAAGAGACTAATCAACTAAACTATACCTGGGAAGAACAGGAGTGGGCAAAGAGAGAAGGGAAAAGCTGAACACCCGAAGGAACTTGGCTGCTCCCGGATGACTGGATTTTTGTACCAAAAGGAACCGCTCATGCCCTCATCCAGCGATACCACCAACTCACCCACCTCGGGCAAACTGCGCTAGAAGTCTTGCTCAGAAAATACTATTACATAGCCCAGCTAACTTCTCTCTGTGCCGCCATCAGCAGCCAGTGCCAAGTTTGTGCCAAAAACAACCCTTTGCAGGGCCCTCATGCTCCGGCAGGTGTCCAGCACACAAGGAATGGCTCCTGTTGAAGATCTCACAGTAGACTTCACAGAAGAGAAACCAAGTCAGGGGTAAAAATATCTATTGGTGATGATATGCACCTTTTCAGGTTGGGTCGAAGCTTTCCCCACTTGTACTGAAAAGTCAAGAGAAGTGATTAAGGCTTTACTTAGAGAAATCATTCCATGAAATGGGCTACCACTGTCAATTGGAAGTGACAATGATCTGGCCTTTGTGGCTGCCGTAGTCCAAGAGCTAGCAAAAATGTTAGGAATCAAGTGGAAACGCCATACCACTTACAGGCCCTAGAGTTCAGGGAAAGTTCAATGCATGAATCGAACCCTCAAAGCCACCCTAGCCAAATTCTGCTAGGAAACTGGTCTCCCCTGGGTAGACTTACATCCCTTGACCCTTCTCCAAGTTAGGTGCACCCAAGGACCCACAGGCTATTCACCCTTCGAAATTCTATTTGGACAGCCACCCCCAATTACCCAGGCCATAAAAGGAAATCTCAAACTTCTGGGGGAGGCTAGCCAAGATTCCATTCTCCAGCAGCTGGGGAAAACTCTAGCTGAAATACATAAAACTGTCTTGTCCTGGAATCTCATCCCCCTGGGACACCCAGTGCACCCCACCAGCCAGGGGACCTAGTCTGGGTCAAAGACTGGAAAAGAGAACCCCTTCAGCCTCCTACTTCTTTTAAAGTTGCAGGCATCGTCCCTTGGATCCATCATTCCACGGTCAAGAAGGCACACCCCGATAAAGAGCAGGACAGCTGGACAGCCCAACCCATACCCTGCCGTCCCTTGAAAGTGCGAGTCTCCTGGTATCCCTGAGCACTGACCTCATCTAATGATTGCTGAATTTACCCCTGCTCCTGGTGGATCCTGTGCTCATATGGCCTGCTCGCCTTGGTATTTGGAGTCGGACTTGCTGCTGTGGCCCCTGCAAATTGGACTGTTGTGAATAGAGCCCTAAATACAGTTGCTTATTGGTGTATAATAGCATGCTTCTGTGCCTTGACTTGCTTGTCCTTTCCTTCCTTGCCCCCTCCTTAGAAGCCAATACTCGCCCCCAAAATCTATGGCAGATGCAAGTTAGTCAAAGCTGGAGCAAACACACTATGCTGAATGCTTCAGTCCTGTTCTCAGCAGGTGCAACTTCAACCTCTGTAATATTTGTTGTTGGCAGGGCAATCCAAGATCACGCTCCTTACACCTTGCTAGTTGCCCCATAACCCCATGCCCCAATACCTGCCCCCAGGAGAGGGTGTAGGGGTCACAACTATAGGATTTATGAAAAATACCTCTGCCGAGACCCCCAAAAGGGTGGAGGATTCTGCTGCTCTTGGAGTTTACTGGTAGGTGCCACTGCCCCCTGGAAGGGGGTCCCATCGTCTTCCCCATATCTCCTACAGAAAATCCCCAGCCTGGCAGGGTGTGACATAGAAACCTGTGACCTCATAAGACTCATCTTATTAAACATAAACACCAGATCAGAAAATACAATTTTAAAGCCCCAAATAGGACTAAAACTAGTAATGGGAATATATGACCCATCAGGGCTGGACCTAGGGGAGCTCTTACTGGTCCAACAGATCCAGGTAACCCAATCCCAGAGAAAACCCAGATGAAAAATATCAGTAAAGTCGCCAAGATGCTAAAAGCTAAAGTTAGAAAAGCCCCCCACAGCATCCTTTTGAACCAGGTTTGAAATTTCCACCAACTCCTAAGTGAATCTTGGCCCAACTTAGCTGCCTTCTGCTGGCCATACACTTCCTCCAGTCTAACCATCTTCCCCATAACGGTCCCATGGAACATAACCTTCCTGACCCATGACAGCTCTGTGGGGGGAGCCAGGCCCCTCCCAGTCTGCATAACCAAACCCTCAGGAAAACGGGCTAACTGTAAAAACATAATTACCAGGTCTCCTTCAACCATCCTACATCTTGGAAGGGCCAAATGTAACACCACCCACCCACTCAATGAGCCTGACTGATGTACTGCAAACACCACCATCTGGGTCTGTAGTACCAACACCTACCGGTTCCTGCCCCAGGATGGCCAGGGCATCTGCTACATGGCTTGGCCAGTACCATCGTTCTCGAAGTATGGAGATGAATTGCCTGGAGAGCTTTCCCAAGCTAAACGAGCAATACAAGCAATTCCAATATTCTTAGGACTAGGATTAGTTGGAGGCGCAGCAGTAGCAGGGGCCTCACTCACAGTTGGTCAAGAGGGCTTACAAACACTAGCGTGGAAAACATCAAATGATCTCAAAGAAATATTGGGGGTTCTCAATGGTTTGCAAGACCAGATAGACTCGTTGACAGAAGTGGTTTTACAAAACAGGTGATTAGTCTTGCTGACCGCAAGTTCAGCGGGGATCAGTCAGACCCTGGGGGAAGAATGCTGTTTCTATGCAAACTCCTCAAGGATAGTTAGGGACAAAGTGGCCCTACTGAAGGAACGAGCCAAAGGCCGCTTAAACTGTGTATAATAGGCATGTCCCAATAGGAATTACTTCCAGTATCTACGCTCCTGGATTTTACCACTTGATGCCAGTAATAGCCTCAGTGTTTTTCCTCTTAACTTTCAGGCCATGTGTTCCATGGTACCTAACACAATACATCACTTCCTGCTTAAACGCCTTAAAACACCAAGTAATGCCTCATATTAAATATCAGCCCTTGGGGACTATAGAAAAATCCCCATGTTAGCAGATGATGCCCCATAAAGAATATTAATGGCATCAAAAATGGGGAATGATAAGGGAAGTTCTGGGACCCTAACCCCCCTTAACAGAAACCCACAGCTTTTGGAAAATAATGCACCCTCGGTCACTTTCTCCACTCCTACTCACCTTTTCTCCATGGAATCCACATTATTAGGAAGATAAGCACTCCCTGCCTTCCCCTTGAACTGAAATTTACAACTAACCAGATAATGGCTCTTTACCTCCCTAATAACCCTGTACTTTAGGAAGATAAGCTAACCTCACTCTTTTGCTTTTGTAACATTGCCTGTCCGCTTACTTAGGAATTTTCCCACTTAAAGTTCCACTTAGAGTCCCTATATAAACTTATGAAAATCGAGATACAGGGCTCAGAATTTGGAGACTGAATTCTTCTCTGAGCCTGCATGTAATAAGACTTCGTTCATCCGTCCCCTCAAGAGTGCCACTTGGGTTTCATTCCATCTGTCGCAACAGTAGGAGGGACATAGTGAATTAAACAAAATCCATTCCCTATAAATCTTATCATTTATTGGAAGAAAAACAAACATGCATGTAATTTCAATACAGTGTAATATATTCAACAATAATGATGCACAGAGAGCTAATGAGATCACTTAGGACTGATAAGACATAGAGGCTGAACTAGGATGAGGAAGGAATTAGGAATATTTTCCTGTCCTGGAGCCAGTGAAATGAATGTAGTCCTAAGGGCAAGAAGAAATTGGTAAAGTGAAGAAGCAAGGCTGAAGAAGTCAAAAGGAGAACCAAGTTCAACGTTCTTGTTAAAGGTTCATGATGTTGTTAGTAAGCTTAGTCAACATGGTTAGAACATGTTGCAGGGGAAAAAAAGGATGCATTGAAAATAAATATAGAAACCTAAATGGAAACTGTGACAGTTTGAAACTTTTTGTGGATCCCACAGAAGATCATTGTCTTAAAGTTAATCCATTCCTGTGGGCATGGGATCCTTTGATTGGATTACTTCAGGAAACTGTGACCCAGGGTGGGTCTTAGTCTTTTTGCTAATGTCCTTTAGAAACTGAGGACAGAAAACAGCAGAAACACAGAGAAAATGCCACAGAGATGGAGAGAAGGAATGCAGGTGCTCAGAGAGGAACCTGGGAGAGAGAAGTCACAAATGGAGCATCCAGAAGATGAAGCAACAAGACCTAGAAGAGAAGCAGATGCTTCCATATGCCTCGGTACATGGAAGGAGTCCAGGATTGCTTGTAGCTGAACTTTGATGATACAGCATTTCTGATGATGCCTTGATTTGTACTCTTTCACAGCCTCAGAACAGTATACTTTTAACCTAATAAATTTTCACTGTAAATGCCAAACCATTTCTAGTATATTGCTCTCAGCAACTCTTAGCAAACTAAAACAGGAAACAAACCACAAAGGCCCGTGTATGTTTACCATGCTAAGCAGTTTATCAAGAAAGACTGTGGAATCAGTGAGGGTTATATGAAATAAGAAAACACATATTGTGTGTTAGAAAATGCATTCTGGCTGCAGTCTGAGGGAAAAGACTGTGTTCACTCTTTAAAGTTTTTACTAGACTGGGGGACGCATCCTGGAGTAGCCAGCATCCTTTTCAAATGATAAACTGAGCCAACACTAGTGTTTGTCATTTACCTATAACTCAGAGTTGATTGCTCTTTCTACTGTTTTTCTCTCCTCTGTTGTAAGCATTATGTCCTTTCTTTCCAGGCCAACAGAGTTTCACACAATTATTCTTTCAGCATATTGGAAACTGGTCTTATCTTAGTTTCCAGATACACAAGAGAAAAAAATAAATGATTTGATCGATATTAATATTATTAGGTCTTTGAACAAAGTTTTAAAAATAAAGTTCAGCTTCATCTTGGTCAAATTATCCTAATGGGAATTTACAAACACAGAGGTACTGGAATAAAATTTCTATCAAATTATATATCTCTTAGTTAAACCTATTGGGAAATCAAACAGGAACCATATATTATCTTTGTATTCATTTTCCAAAAACTTGTGATAAATTTACAATGTGAGGATTGATGAAGAATATACACCAACATGAATGTTGAAGATAGATTTCTTTTTTTCCTAAAAATTGAAATAAAATTGGTAAAAGGCCCTTGAATTTTCTATAGTAAAAATTGAACCTTTACTTAGAGAGTAGGTAAGTGCCACCTACAAGGATTCTCCTGAACTGTTTACATATTAAGGTTTAGTAATACATATTCATTGAATTTATCAGTTGATTTGGATTCTATGGAAGCACTGGCTTATTGCATACATCTTAGATTTAAATAAACCACTTGGAGAATTGAACGTTGGACACCTTTTAAGTTTTATTTAAACAGCCTTCAACTAATCACTGTCCATGATCGAAAGAAATGTAATTTTGGTATTTATTATTGAAATAGTTACAATGTTATTTTATGTCTTGACAAATGTATATTGGAAAACTCTGGCCATAATTTAGTAATAGAAATGCAGCCAATTGTTGAAACTATTGCTCCTTCTACTTGATAATATAGAGCATCTCTTGTGGCTTTATATTTTTATAGAATCCATATATGGCAATTACACTTACTGTGTCATTTGCAAAAGTGAATTCAAAGGCGGACTATAATCTCTTTTTCATGATTTTTGAAAAATTGAGAGAAAATAAATAAAGCAGAAGATAAGTGATTTGTATTCCAGAGAAGTGTACAAGAAAATCTTGAAACTCAGAGACCTAAGATTCAACACAAATCTGAAGAGCATATAGTTTTGTTTTATTTTCTTTCCATTATGTCCAATTCAGAGAGAATATGAGGCACCAGCCCTAACACTCACCAAGCTAAAATACCCTTAGAGAGATAAGCTAAAAATTTTAACAAGTGCACAAGAATAAATAAAAAACATAAAGCCAGGTAGTCAATTCTATGTGTCAAAAGACCTAGGAGGTTTGAGTATTCCTTGCTTGATCGGCTGCAGTAATCAGTGAAATCTATCTAAAAAGGGTAGGAGTTGAACAGACTCTGATGAATTAAGCAAGAACTGATTGGGAATGGTGAATGTGTGGCTCCACTGTAGCAGATTCCTTATGGCTAAATAAAGATTAAATGCATAGCAATTAAGCTATAGTGTTTACTTTGGAGATTTCTGAGTGTGTGGATTACTCCCTATACTTTGGGAATTTGAGGTAGCAAGGTATTGTGAGTCCAATGAAAGGGAAAGAGCATGGAGGCTCTGTGATATTCATATTTGCAGTGATTGTGTGATTGGACATCTTTAGTATCCAGGATGTTAAAGGGAATAAGAGAGAGACAATGACCTGAGGAAGCAATTATGAATTTATTCTGAAGTCCTTGGAAGAAAGATAACACCCAGTTGCTGCATTCTTAGAACTTACCTCAAAATCACTTATGCAGTCAGGCCTGGAAGAGGCTCTTAAAAATCATCTAATTTAAGTACTTCAATTTACATGTGGTTAAACTGAAGAGCAAAAATTGAGGTATTAAAATCATCTCCTTAGGAATTAGTATGTCCAGATGAAGAGGATAATGTTTTACTTTGTTTTTCAAATAGACCAGTGTTTTAAATGATGGGTGTTTGATAAGGTATAATATAACTATTTATGTAAATGAGAAGATATTAAATGATTCTTGTAGAAATATAAGGGTAATACTTTTTTGGCTTTTTATAGATATACTTGAAAATACACAAAATAATATTTTAAGTTATCCAGGATCAGAGAATACATTTTTACAGTGGTACACCATATGGAGTTTGAATCAGATTAAAAGTAAATTAATCTCCTCCTTTATAAACTGGAGTCCATCTCTCTTATAAACTGGAGTCAGTGCATTTATGTAATTATAATATTTTTTACCAAAAATTTATCAAATATAGCCTGTGTTAAAATATGTACATGTTTCTATTCCTGATATTTCCCGATTATTCCCTTTATTTTCCACTTTGGGTATGCAAAGACAGCCTAAACATAGTGGCATTTAAATTATCTTTTTCAAATGTGATTTGGTTTATTACATGATAAAGAATCTCAAAGAGATTCAATGGGTTCGATCAGGCAGACTCATAGACTATTGATGAGGGAAAAGGAGCTGAGAAATCTTAAGAGATCAAGCTCATTAATAAAGTTAAAGTGAAGAAAATAAACATTGAAATTGAAAATGTAACAGAATTTCTTTCACTAACACATAGGAATATAATTTTGGAATAAGTTATAATAAATGTTTTTTTTTTTAATTTCTGGGAATAATTTTAAAATTCTAAAATGCAATTGTTATTAGATTAGATACTTAATTTATCACTATGGATAGCCCTCCTTCACTGTTCAGTAGAAAGAATACCAAAAGGACATTGTGTGCCAATTGATGCCAACTATCATACTCTGGATCGATTTATGTTTTTATCTCCAAAAATCTTAAGTTATGTTAAGAGCTTTATGTGCACAAATTTCAATGATTTTAACTCCACTGAAAGGAAAAATGAGAAAGAAGGACTTAACAGCTTTGAAAATAAATTTCAAATATCTTGATATTGCAATTATAAGTAATTAATATGAAATATATTACATAATAAGTGGTTCATGTTTTATATACATGAAGTTGAGAAATTACAGTTTGATTTGAAGGAATGGATTAAAATCTTGTTTACAAACAGTTCTTTCTTAGCTTATAAATGATTCTGGAAATTCTACCAATAGAGAGCTTTTTATGTGTTAAGGTTTAACATTTCTTACCAGAGAAACATTAATAGTGGTATTATTAAACTCTATAAAAGTGACGAGAAGAAGGGAGTGAAAATAATGGGAATGAAGAAGAGAAAAGCTAGTCCAAGTTGCTAACACAGGCAATATGGGCACTAAAATGCGCATACATTTTTAAGAAGATTGGTTAGGAAGAATCAAACAATTTGTTTACATGAATCAATAAGAAGATGATTTATACATGTGGGTATGAGATTGGATGAGTTTCTAACAAGCCAATCTAAACCAAGTGATGCTATTCTCAAATGTCAAATGGCTCCTGAAAGTCAAATACATGTTTTTCTTGTTTTTAATTAGAGTTCACAGAAAAATTATGCAGAAAGTACAGTTCCCATATCCTCCTTCACACATGCAGTTTCCTTATTATTAACACTTTTCACTAGTCTTGTGTGATACTTTTGTAAATATTTGTTTTTTTTTATGTCTGAGATGATAATGTGCTGAAGAATAGAGGTAGCCAACTTCTCTTGTTATTTCTTTAGTTGACTATGAAATATAATCCTTCATTTGTAAAATTAGAAGGATAGACCTTCCTTACCATCCCAATCAATTTAAAATATCTTTATGAATTTATAATCTAAGTTCTCCCACTGAAATTCAGTATTCTAGGAATTTGTTCTAGGTACTGGCAGAACAAGGAATTGTTCACACAAGACAATTTTTCCTATTTTACAAAAGTGTGGAAATTGTGATGATAATTAAGATCAGGTACTTGGAATACACTTTTCTCCCAGAATTGAATGATAGGGAGAAACTGGCAGAGCCAAACTCTCTTGTCTAGCTGCTGCAGTTACCAGACTTGGTTAACATTCATATAATAAGTAAAACAATTCTAAAAGTTGAAAATTACCAGAAATCTGCAAAGTATTTTACATTTGTTACCTAACTTAATCTCCACAACAATGCTTTGGATAAATTGTATTACTCTCAAAAAATATATAGCCTTCTTTCTGGTGAGCTTATTTCTGGGCCAAGCATGAGGGATCAAGTATATATATACCACATATGTGTGACTGTCAGTGAAGTGTGCCTAGATTCAAACTTATCAATGTTTGGTAACATTAGAACCAAGTCCAGAGAAAAGTTAATTTGATCTTTAAAAGTAAGGAAACAAAACACAAGAAATATATAACTAATCATAGCATGTATAAAATGTTTCCAAATTCCAAATACATTTGGTAGTTTTTTTATTTATAATGTTTGCACATAGGATATAGGGCAGGAAGTTTCTCACATATAATATTGCCAACCTAGCACATATCATATATTGGTATATGATTTTTTAAAATATTTTACTCTGCATCATTTCTCTGGGTATGTACTAAATAACAGCAAAATGAGATCTGATTTTTTTTTCTTTAAAGGGGAAATTTTGTAATTCTTTTTGGGCATAATATCCAGTTGATACTTGATAAAGCATGCTGAAATAATGGTTACATAAATACAATGTATTTATTATAAAATGTTAGTTTTCCTCTCAGTACCCTAATATTTTTTCCAATAGCTAAGGTTTTCAAGAAACGGACAAAAAGCTTTGCGGGAAAGTCTTCTTGAATAAAAGAGCAAAATTATGTTTTCTTTTACTCATGAACCATTTTTCCATTATAATCTTCCCCATGCAAGGAATGATATGCACCACCATATTAAAATACGTCTTATAAGAATTCAAAATTCACCCAATTTCAGGTGGCTACAAACTGCTCTGCATCATGGAAAATAATGTCACAGAATTTATTCTTTTAGGACTTTCTCAGGAAAAGGCAATGGAAGTTCTCTGTTTTTTGCTATTCTTACTTTGTTATACTACAATTTTGACAGGAAATCTGCTCATCATGGTTTCTATCACCTGCAGTCAACTTATTAACCAGCTTATGTATTTCTTCCTGAGTTACCTCTCATGCTCAGACCTTTGCTACACCTCCACTGGGACCCCCAAGCTCACATGGACTTACTGGCAGAACAGAAGGCCATTTCCTATGATGGCTGCAAGACAGAGATCTTTGTCATGCACTTCTTTGGAAGTATTGAGGTCTTCATCCTCACAGCGAAGGCCTATGACCACAACATGGCCATCTGCAAGCCACTGCACTATACCACCATCATGAGCCAGTGGAGGTGTAACATCATGATTGCTGCTTCCTGCGCTGGGGGATTCTTGCATTTCTTTGGCCAGTTTCTCCTCATCATCTTCTTACCCTACTGTGGCCCCAATGAGATAAATCACTACTTCTGTGATGTGTATCCTTTGCCCAAACTGGACTGTGCTGACACAAGCAGAATTGGTCTCTTGGTCATTGCTGATTCAGGCATGATGAGCCTGGTGACTTTTGTCATCTTGTTGATATCTTATGCTGTGATCTTATACACTGTCAGGCCCTACTCTGTGGAGAATCGCCGCAAAGCTCTTCCCACATGCAGTTCCCATATCACTGTGGTAGTCCTTTTTTTGTTCCTTTACTCATCATTTATATTCAACCAGCTACTACTTTACCAGAAGACAAAGCTTGTGCTCTTTTTTATAATATCGCCCCCATCTCAACCTTCTGATATACGCACTAAGAAATACAGAGAAAAGAGTGCAATAAAGAAACTATGGTTCCATATGATGGGAAAAAAAGGAAATAGAGTAAAAGATATTCTTGATTCTTACCATTGAGCTTGTTGAATATGTCTTTTCTACCATGAGATCTATAAAATGCTTAAATCTTGTCTCTCATATCTGGCATCAAGTATATGAGCAACACCCAGAGATAAGCAAAAGTTTAGTATTCACAAGATTTATCCAGGGTTTTTCTCTGCTGTGCTTTGTTTTATGATATTCTCTTTCTTATCTCTTCTGCCTTAGTGATCCTTCAAATAATTTAGATATTTAGTAGCAGATTATCTGGGGCGTCATGAAGCCCCATCAACAATGAAAGCCTATGTAGTCTATTCTTATGTAAGATTATATTTGGTGAAGACAATTCCAAAAACCAAATAATTATTTAAAAAATTAATTGCAATATTTTAATTATATCACTAAGAGAATATTGTAAAAGTACGAATTCATGGTCAGTAACAGTATTCATCAAGATTTTCACCATCTACTCTGATAATTTTGTAACTAATGGCATTCTGGACTTTCTCACATGTCCAACACACTACACTCTTCCAAGCTCCAGATAGAAACAGCTTCTTTTCTTCTAACTCACTTTCCATTCTAGATTTGTTCCTGAAAGAAAACAGCTTTATCTAATGCTAATACCACATAGTGCATTCATTAAGGGTAAGTGCTCTCAAATCAGAATCACTTGATTCAAACCAGACTTGGTCACTTACTGTGTCCGAGGCAACTCTAGGTGCAACACATCATTTATAACACACATTTGATAATAATGGCACATCAATCACAAATTCATGAGATTTACATGTGTGGGGTTACCACCTTACTTTTCACATAGAAATAACTTAATAGGAGTGAGTCATTTGTATTATTTATTCTCCTGTTATGCATTGAAAATACCTAACTCACAATGACTTACATCTGGAGCAGTGGGGGTGTAAGGATGGAAAAAAGGCAAGGAACATTAATGTCATATTCCTGTATCAGGTAGAAGTAATTTTTTTCTTGGAGTGGTCAAATAGATAATACCACTTAAATTCAATGGGTCAATGTGAACATTTTTCCCCCATAGCACTATAAAAATTAAAGGCAGTTCCCCCCAAATGGTAATTATAAGTCACCCTAGAGGAAATTTGTCTCAAATCAGGAAGGACTGATAGCAAAGTATGGCCACTGCATAATTGGTTAGGATATGGGAGGTCTTCAGAAATTCTAGCAATCTGAAATTTCTTGCATAAGAGTTTGTTTTCAGTCTGGTATGCAAGGCACACTGAATAAGGATAAGTTAGTGTTGAGGGTTCCCAAGATGGGTGGATAATATAAACAGAAATTTAACTTAGTGCTTCACCTCAGTTTATACTGCTTAACAAATAAAACTGAAAACATTATATTCTAAAAATTCTTGAAGAATACCTTAACATACTTTATCTAATTCTTCATAGTTTTTTCAAAAATTCCTAGAAGGGCAGCTTGAGCAGTATACAGCAGAGAACACTATCACA
Organism: Cabassous unicinctus; assembly: GCA_029593785.1. Lineage (NCBI taxonomy): Eukaryota > Metazoa > Chordata > Mammalia > Cingulata > Chlamyphoridae > Cabassous > Cabassous unicinctus. The sequence continues at coordinate 19,488 of JAQZBX010047455.1, forward strand.
GGAAAACTGTGGAAGATGATTTTCTGGTTTACAATGAGCAGGGTCTCTGGTAGGATCAAAAAGCCTTGAATTTCACCTGCTTTGTAGCTCTAGCCTCCAAGCCAGCCAGACATGTATTATTGAAAAGCAAAACATCAAAAATTAATACAGATGATAGGACCCTTTGAAATTTCCTGTGTCCTGACAAGTGCTTGCTTCCCGATTATATACCTTGCATTGTCTTTGACTAATATTCTCTTGTAAAATGCATCCATTTAAGAAAATAAGTTTGTATTTATCTTTTCTAAAACAAAACAAAAATCTTATTTTGTCCATATTTTCCCTTTCAATATTTTTCCCTGTTTCTGATTTTCCTTCTTTCTATGGTCAATGTATCTAATTTCTCTCCTACCAATTTCATTGAACTTTTTCAAATGAGGTTTTCACTTCTATCACTTCAATGAAGCTAATCTTATCAAGGTCACAAATTACTTTTATATTGACATTTCCAGGATTTGGGAGAGTTGATCACTCTTTTCCCTCTAGATATTTTGACTTGGTTTGGGATCATCATACTCTCCTGATTTTCCTCCTTTTTTAAAATATACATTTTTATTTTTATTTTTAAAGATACTTATATTATATAAATGTTACATAAATAAAACAGGTTTCCCATATGCCCCACACCCTACCCCTCTCCCACATTTTCCCGCATTAATATCTTTCATTAATATAGTACATTTGTTACAATTGATGAACACATTACACATTTTGGAGCATTGCCACCAAGTGTGAATTATAGTTTTAATTGTACTTTACATTCTCTCCTACACATTTTTGTAAGTTATTATAAGATATATAATGGCTTGTATCTGTCATTGCAATGTCATTCAGGACAATTCCCAAGTCCTGAAAATGCGCCAAATTACAGTTATTTTTCCCTCTCCCCTCAGAACTTCCAATGGCCACTGCCTCCACATCAATGATAAAAGTTCTT
>JAQZBX010047456.1:0-20462 GCA_029593785.1 Cabassous unicinctus
TATGTAATAAATACAATCCCTTTCAATATTCTAAGGCAATTTGTAAAGATTAAGCAGAAGTTTGCTAAGAGAAACTGGCAAAAGGTTGGCTGACCAGTCACCTCATAATTACAAATAAATTTAAGAATAAACTTAGAGAGAAGATTGAAATACAGTTCACTTTCCCCTTTATAATTAAACCTAGAAATGAAAAGCTCAGGTTTACAAATAATATGTAGAGTATAATCCCATTTATATTATATAAGCAAAAGTAAATATTTGTGCAGAAAGTGGTTAGAAAAGACACATAGCAATGGAGTACCTTGAGTTACGTCTATGCGAAGGAATGAGATTCCAGGGTGGGGGAAGCAGGGAAATGGACTTTAGCTTTTGAATCTATAACTTGAACTCGTGTTGGTATTTTTAATCGAATTTGTTTATGTACTATTTCTAGAAATAAAAACAAGATTACATAGAGTACTAATGAAAAATGGAAAATTTCTCTCCTGTTTCCAGGAAAAAAAGCATAGGAATTTGATACCTTAAATCATGAGGAATAAGATTGTTCTCTCTTTTTGTGTTTCTCCATGGGCAGGAGTTTGAGGTGGGAGAAATATCTGAAATAGTGTGAAAATTCTCATGAGAATAATCTTAGAAACAAGCTTTAGGTGAGGGCAAAATAGATTTCATTAAGCTAGTATAGTATATCCATAGTGGTAGAAAAATAGCTGGGTTCATTTTAGCACTAAGATTCCAGGGTAATTAGGTAGTAAATATTTTAGGCAACGTGGGCCATACAGTCTTTGTGAAACTACTTGACTCAGCTACGGTAGCACAAAAGCAATATGTAAATAAATGGGTGTGGCTATTTGCTAATAAAACTTTATTTATAAAAACAGGCTGAGGGCCAGATTTCATCTGCTGGCTGTAGTTTGCTAACCCCTGCTCTAAGCCCCAAGGGGACAGCTGTGTGACCTTGAGCATGTGCTGCCTTTTGTGGTCTGTTTCCTTATTGGCAGTGAGAGGATAGAAGAGCTTCCATAGGGTACTGTCGGGATGCAATGTGGAAAGCACTTCGTATACAGTAGGTGCTCAGTAAATGGTAATTATGAAATAAGGAAGCTGAGTTGGGGCTGAGGGTCCTTTCTTCCTCCACTGGATTTGCCAGGTGCTTCCTGGGTGCCTATCACCGTCGAGGTGTTTGGAGCACGGAGTTGTATAAGACATGGACATGGTCCCCGTTCTCAGGCTGCCAACCATCTGGTCAGAGAGAAGGGGACAGGGAAGACAGGGCAAGACAGAAAGCACAAGCCCAGGTGGCAGCAGGACTTGGGATTGCTGAGGGATCTGGAAGGCTTCCCTGAAGAGGTGGTCCTAACACGGGATCATTTTGCAGGTCAACTTTGCTTGATTAGAGTGGCTGTCTAATACCAGGTAGGTGTCATGAGACTCTGTGATAGATTAGCAATGTCTGTCACAGGCCTGGCACAGAAGGGGTGCTACACCTGCTATTCCTGAACTAATCCTTGGCAGAAGAGCAGGGTTTGGCAAAGGAGAAAGGAGGCATGGATGCTAAGTTGCACCAAAACCTGAATTCCTGTTTTAGCTCTGTGAAGGACAGGAACCAAGATATTACATCATCATCATGATCATCATCATATTATTATTGCCTCACATTGACTGCGATATCATCATGTGATAGGCATTATCTCATTTAACCCTCACAGCTTTCTAAGTAGGTGAGATCATGAGCCCCATTGTACAGATGGGAAAACTGAGGCTGGCCCAAGGTTACACAGCTGGTAAGAGCCCCCCTCTGCACCTCAGGGAAGTGTTTTTCCAAGCTCCGACTAAGTGCCTGGTCCTGAGAGTTTGGGATGCCTCCCTCCTCTGGGCATGTTCAGGGACCAGGCCGCCTTTGCTCACAGCCACCATCCCTCCAGCCCAGCAGCCTCTCTGTGTTTCTCTCCTGCAGGTGCTTTGGTCAGGGTGGCCAACGTGCCCGTAGGAGCTGCCCCAGGTGCTCTGCTCCACGGGCCGGCTGGCATGGTCCCCCCAGGCGTACTGGGCCTGGGCCCCATGGCTAGCCACGGAGCCAGCGTAAGTGCCACCACAGGGGGTGGGGAGTGAGGGGGATTGTCCCCCAGGCCTGGGATGCACCCCTTCCCACCCTGACCCTCTGTCTCCTTTCCCGGCCTCAGCAGATGAGCCAGTTCCCCATGGGGGGCCAGCTCTCATCAGGTCTGCAGGAGCCACCACAGCTGTATTCACCTGCCCCTCAATCGCAGTTCCCGCTCCCCCCAGGCGCCCAGCAGGTACCAGGGTCTTGGGGGGAGCCCCAGACTCAGAGGCAGACACCCCTGGCTTGGGTGGGCCAGGGACTTCTCCTAGCCTCAGCTGACTCCCCCTGGAACGTGGGGATAACATTCCCTACCATGCCCATGTCACTGGGGTCATTCAGTGTCCCCCCAAAACTCCTGCCATGGGGGACAAGACTTTCCTGGGGTTGTAAAGCTACATTGAGCATTTTGAGACTGGGGTGGGGGGTTACTGTGAGTAGCTTATGCTCTCTCTCACCTGCTCTCTCTCTCTGCTGCCCTGCCCCTGCCCCTGCTTGGGGCAGTGCCCCCCCGTGGGCCTGTACGGCTCCCCATTTGGGGCACGGCCTCCCTACCCCCAGCCCCGTATGGCTGTGCATTCACCTCAGGAGCTGCACCCCAAACACTACCCCAAGCCCATCTACTCATACAGGTGAGGCGCAGGGCGGGCCGGGCCAGAGCTATGGGGAACTTGGGGAGGCGAGGGCTGGGGGCTGTCTTTAGGGCATCTCAGACAGCTAGGGGTGGTGACCCAGACTTCCTAAGGGGGAGGTTTTGGGGAGTGGGGAACCCCCAGGTGGGACCTGCTCTCAGGAAGGACCATCTCTTGGTCAGTCACCACTTGTTGCCCAGCTCTGTTACTCATGAGCTGTGTGGTCTTGAGGAAGTGGCTTGGCCTCTCTGAGCCTGTTTCCTCAGATATAAGAAGTCATCATTATGGACCTCACAGGAGTTTGAGGAGGTGGGAAGCAGCCTAGGTAAAATCTAAAGGCCCATAGATATTAATTAAATATTAATTATGGGGATGGGCTAACAAGAGGAAAAGAGATTTCTCAAATCCATACCAAGGCGTGAGCCCAGGGCCAGCGAGACCATTAGGGGGTGGGAAAGACGTTAGGATGTGAAAAAGCATCGAGAGCTAACACCGAGGGGGTGGGTCCCTCGGGGCAGGCTTCCTGGCAGAGGGGACCTTGGGCCATCCTCCTGAGACCCCTCCCTGCCCGCCTGCCCTGCCTCTTGCCCCCAGCTGTCTGATCGCCATGGCCCTGAAAAACAGCAAGACGGGCAGCCTGCCTGTGAGCGAGATCTACAGCTTCATGAAGGAGCACTTCCCCTACTTCAAGGTGAGGGGCCCTGCCCAGGGTTGGGGAGGCCCCAGCTGCCCTGGCCTCTCTCTGGCGCTGCCAGAACCCACAGCTGACCCCAGGCCCAAGTGGGTCACCTTCATGCCCCCCAGTTATGTCTGCAGACCTGGTAGTAAGAACACGTGCACATGTGCACTCCCAGATAAATATGGCAACAGACATCCAGAAGGAGAAGGGAACATTTGAGCTGGGCTCTGACGGATGAAGAGGAGTTCACCAGGCATCCCAGGGGCGGGGGGGAGGGCAAAAAGACTAGATTAGTTATTCAGCAGAAAATAAACAATAAAAAGCACAGACCTGGCAAGAGCCTTCACCTCTCTGAGCCTTAGTATTCCCACCCGTAAGATGGGGAGAATAATACCCATTTGGCAAAGTTAGTGAGGAATCTCCATGCGAAGGACCTGGCAGCTCCTGGCACGTGGTGAGCATTAGTAATGTTGTCCTTGTTAGCATCAAAGCAAGGAGGAGTAGGTGAATGCTCTGGAAGGTCAGAGGGTACTGAGTGACAGGTCCCTGGCTTGGACAATGACATTACCAGAAATATTGCAGCACAATGGTATGCATGCATGTGAGACTAGGGCACGAATTGCATGGCAAAATCTGGGTACCCAACAATAAAGTATGAGTTTAAAAACTATCTGCATTTTTAATACTTTTTAAATATACTCGACCAGTTATCCATGATGCTAACGACCAGTTAGCATCATTCTCGCTTGTTTTCTGAGTGGGAGAAAGAGTGGGTAAGACATGACAGCCCTGGGCCCTCGCTCCTGTAACATCTGGCTGGAGCTGAATAGCAGCTGCCCCTTTCATCAGGACATGAGCCCTCCAGTTTGCCACAGTCCTCACCACTCTCTCTTGTCCCCCCCCCCCAACTCAGGGCTGAGCGTTGGGACTCTGTCATTTCATTCCTGCCACTTTTTCGCCCCCTACAGGCCTCTGAGCGTCAGATCCCCTGGGGGAGGTAGAGGGCTCCACGGAGCTCTCTGAGTGGGGTCCCCCGAGTGCCACTTCTTCTCCACAGACGGCTCCCGATGGCTGGAAGAACTCGGTGCGGCACAACCTGTCTCTCAACAAGTGCTTCGAGAAGGTGGAGAACAAGATGAGCGGCTCCTCGCGCAAGGGCTGCCTGTGGGCACTGAACCTGGCTCGCATTGACAAGATGGAGGAGGAGATGCACAAGTGGAGGAGGAAGGACCTTGCTGCCATCCAGCGCAGCATGGCCGACCCGGGTGAGGCCTGGCCGCCGCCGCCGGGGCGGTGGGGAGAGCCGGGCGCTGGCGAAATGCCCTCCTGCCAAATGTGCCTCGCCCTTCCCAGCCCTAGATTGAGGGTCCCGGTCAGAGACATGTGAGACGCTGATAAATCTCACTAATAATCACTAGTTTCTCACAAGGAAATGCAAATTAAACTGCCACGGGATAACACAGCTTTCCTACCACATTGGCAGAGATTTTTTTTTTTAGGAGGTACCGGGGATTGAACCGGGGACCTTGTACTTGGGAAGCAGGCGCTCAACCACTGAGCTTCATCTGCTCCCTGGCAGAGTTTTTAAAGCAATAAAATTACAACACCCAGTGAGGGCTGGGACATGGGGTAACACGCAGCCTCACACACGCTTGGAGGGAATGTAAGTTGTCGGACTTTTTGAGGCAGAATAAAATATCAAGAGCCTGCAAATTCTACCCAATTAATTGTCCAATTAGTTGACTTCTGGCAATTCTTGCTCAGAAAATTTTATTTTTTTAAATATATATATATATATATATTTTAAAAGACATTTAGGGGGACGGCTCAAATGGTTGGGCATCCGTCTCCCATATAGAGGGATCTGGGTTCGATCCCTGGGACCTCCCAGTAAAAAAAAAAAAAAGATATTTAGATTACACAAATGTTACACAAAAAATATAGGGATTCCCATAAGCCCCACTACCTACACCTCCCACATCCTCCCACATAAACATCCTTCATTAGTGTGGCACATTCATTGCAACTGATAAACGCATCCTGGGGCTTTGCCACTGAGCATGGACCACAGTTCACATTGCAGTCTACACTCTCTCCCACACGGTTCTGCAGGCTATGGGAAGATATAAAATGGCCTGTATCTGTCATTGCAATGCCATTGAGGACGATTCCCAAGTCCCGAAAAAGCCCCCTTATTACACCTGTCTTTCCCTCCCCCTGACCCCAGAGCCTCCAGTGGCCACTGGCTCCACATCAATGCTGTAATTTCTTCCAATGCTAGAATCACAGTAAGTCCATAGTAGAATACCAGTAAGTCCACTCTAGTCCATAGTCCATTCCCCAATCCTGAGGTTCTGGGATGGTGATGCCCACTCCACCTCTAATTGAGAGGGGGCTTCAATCCCATACAGTCGATGGATGGGACTCTCTTGCTTGCAGTTGTTGGCTCTCTCGTTTCCTTGGTGTGGTGGTTGTCCATCCTCACCTCCTTGTTAGTTGTGCCGGGTGAGTCCAATGACCTGGAGAGTAGGTGTTGCAACTCCGCTGAGGAAGATGCAACCACTTTTTAACCCACAGCAACACTTCTTAATGTCTCTTTAATAGCACGGAGTGGATAGGGACTCTCATGTTAATAAATCTCATAGATGAAGAGACTGAGGGTCAGACAGTCCAAGAGGCTTGCTAAGGTTGCACAGTTGGTAACGCTGGGACTGGCACCCAGGTGAAGGTAGGGCCCAATAACCATGGGGGTGGGTTCTGAGTGACTTCTCCTACCTGCCCACAGAGGAGCTGGACAAGCTGATCTCGGACCGGCCAGAGAGCTGCCGGCGCCCTGGCAAAGTGGGGGAGCCCGAGGCCCCTGTGCTGACCCACGCCGCCACGGGGGCCATGGCCCACAGCTGCCTGGCCGTCTCCCAGCTCCCAGCCCAGCCGCTGATGACCCTGTCCCTGCAGTCAGTCCCCCTGCACCACCAGGCCCAGCCCCAGGCTCATCTTGCTCCAGACTCTCCCGCCCCAGCCCAGACCCCTCCCCTGCACGCCCTGCAGGACCTGAGCCCCGGCCCCCTCCCCCACCCCGCCGCAGGGAGGGCTCCTGTGGACTTCATCAACATCACCACCGACATGAACCCCGAGGTGGATGCTCTGGACCCCAGCATCATGGACTTTGCTCTGCAGGGTGAGGCTGGAGGAAGGGGGGATGGGAATGGAAAGGGGTGGGGAAAGATGGGGCGGGGGGCAAGGAGACAGGGGAGGGCAAAGGAGAGGAGGACGGTCTGCATTTCACCAACTCACTGCTTCGACAAACTCTTCCTGACCCCCTAATGGTGGCGAACTGGAGCATTTAAGGAGCACTCACTGTATGCCAGGCACCCTACCAAGCAATTTATAGGTATCATCTCCTTCATCCCGCTGCGGCAGTCTTGTGAGGCTACTGCTGTTTTCTATCCCTGTTCTGCTGATGAGGAAACTGAGGCAGAGATGGGACGTCTCTGGCCCAGGGTCGCTAGTAAGTGGCAGAGCTGGGTTTTAAACCCAGGACTGTCCAACCTCAGACTTTTCATCGTTCGCGGCTTCGGCTCACTTGGGCCAACTGCATGCCAGGTGCCCACTCTGACCCTCTGCCTGCCATGGGGTCCTGCTCAATAAAGGCGAGGTGAATGAATGGGTGAAGGAAGGAATGAATGAACAAACAAGGGAAGTTCAGGTTTCAGGCAAGGCTCAGGATCCACCCGTTCAGCAACATCTGCACACCTACTATGTGCCAGCCAATGGAAGAGACACCCAATGCTTAGAAATCTCCCTATCCAGTGAGGGAAAGGATGAGTTAGCAGGTGGTTACAGGTGACATGGGTATATTCCGGCCTCCCTGCCTCTCCCCCTGGATTATCATGTAGTTAAAACAATGAGAAAGTATCGTTTTGTCCCCCTGGCTCCTCGACGATGCTGCCTAATGAGGACCACGTTTGGGGCACATCATCTTGTTGCAACGCTTGTCACAGCCTCGGGAGGCATGTTCTCTGGTCTTCTCCACTTCATTCCGAGGAACCTGGGACTCGGAGGTGGAGGTGGCCTTCCCAAGTGCACCCGGTGGTAGGGGGAGGGCTGGGGCTGGCCGGCTCCTCCGTCCTCCCCTGCAACCTGCGACCTGAAACCGGCGCATGCCGTTTTCCTTCTCCTCGATGCGCAAACACGGGTCTGTGGGCCGTGAAGCCCGCTCACCCAGCTCACCCGGAATCTTTTGTCTCCTAAAGGGAACCTGTGGGAGGAGATGAAGGATGAGGGCTTCAGCCTGGACACACTGGGGGCCTTCGGAGACTCCCCACTCGACTGCGACCTGGGGGCCTCGGGCCTGACCCCCGTGTCCGGCGGCAGCGACCAGTCCTTCTCCGACTTGCAGGTGACGGGCCTCTACGCCTACTCCGCTCCGGATAGTGTGGCTGCCTCGGCTGCCCCGTCCTCCGCGCAGTACCTGGGCACCCCGGGGAACAAGCCCATCGCCTTGCTCTGAGGCGAGCGCCCCGTTGCCCCAGGACGGTGGCAGCAGGCCTGGGCAGACCACAGGTGGGAGCGGGCTGTGGCCAGAAGGCAGGCCCCTCGCCCTGCCAGCCTCTCCCCAGCCCTCACGGGGCCGCTGGCTGGCCAGGCAAGCCCGTCCCTCTCCCACGCCACCCCCAGGACGCCACCGTGCCCCTCCCGAGTCAGGGTGGCAGCGAGAGTGGACACATAGCCTGGACCCCTGCTCATCACGCTCCTCCAGGGCCTCCAAGGTGGCCAGTCTGACCGTGCTCAGGAACGGGGTTTCTTCAACCCGGTTCACGGCAGGGACACGTGGCCTTGGAAACGCCCTGCCCAGGAAGGTCCTTTAATTTATTCTGGGAGATGGGGGTGAGTGAATGAAATAGCAGCCTCCAGCCTCCAGCTTCCAGCAGACCTTGAGGTCAGAGGGGAACTGCACAACCGTGGAACTTCTCTTAGAGGGGAAGGGGCTGATCTCTGAAATGGGGGCTTCCAGCCCCATTGCTCCCCGTGGTAGCTTGTTAGGACTTCCTAGAGTAGGTCCCTGCGTCATTGTTATAGTTGGTAAATTTATTTATATTTATTCTGGCCCATCCACACCACCTCTGCAAACCCAGTCCAAGGCTCCCTCTCCCCATCGTGGCAATCCTAGCACAAAATTATCCGTGAATCACGCCTCTAACTGGCGCGTCATCCCTTTGCAGCCTTTTTTGGAACCAACAAGCACTTTTGATACTGTGAAACAGCCTATTTTTTTAAAAATTGAGAGACCAGATATTTTTCTAACTATTCAGTCATAATTCAAAACTCCTTCCATGTGTCCCTAAGAGGGGAGGTGTCATGGTTTGGGACTTTTAAGAGCAAACTGAATGGGAATGAGGAGGTGGGAGGGGCTTTTTGTACTGTAATTTAAGACACTCTCTGATGGAAAGAAATCAAACTGTGAACCGCGTAGAAGTTGATCCTCCTAACAAGTGACAGCAGCGATGAATGATATTTATTGGCCCTTGTTTGCCTAATTCTTCGCCCTACTATCAGTTTTTATGTTTCGTTGCCAATTACTGATTTTTCAAGTGGCAGATTCTGCAGACAGTTGGGTTAGAGGGAAGCTGAGTAGGTGGGTTGGGAAAGAGAGACAGTAGGAAAGGATCTTCCAGCTAAACCGAGACTGAGAAACTCGATGACGTCATCCTGTCTTGACAAGCTGCACGTCTGGCTCCTGCGTCTGGGAGTTCCCAAACCCCACAGCCAGAATCTTCCAGTTAATCAACAGGTCAGCCAGCTGCCTGGGAGGTCTGGCATTAGCCCATCTTAAAGGGCCATAGTTAAGTCTTTCCTAATTCTGGAACTTTCCACCGAGCGTCCACCAGCTTTAGAAACAACCCGGTGCTGCCTGTCTTGACCAGCACTGCTGTATTTGTGTGGCGTGACCCCCGATAGGATGTTGAAATTGTTGCTAATGAAGACCCTGAGTTTGAGCGAGACTCTGTAAACAGTGTTGAATGACTGTCTTTTGTTAATAAAGGCAGAACTCCAGCTCTGCAGCTTGGGGAGGGGAGAATGTAAAGCTGTTATAGGAGAATGTTACTGCTGGCTCAGCTTCATGCATGAGACCCCCATTTGCAGATGGGAAACTGAGGCACAAACGGGCCTATACCACAGCAAGACTGAACCCAGGTCTTCAACCTGGGGGAGATTGTCATGACCAGTAGAATGCCTCTGCCCACAATTTCCTGCTCCGTGGTGCCAGGCGCTCTACAGACTTGTCTCAGGTAGGGATCGTTCACTCTCTTACTGCTTAGGAAGCTGAGACTCCGAGAGGCTGGGGAGGACTCGGGCCGTCTGGCGAGGCAGGGCCGAGGCCGTGTATGCTGGCTCCGGAGCTGGAGCTCGGCAGTGCTACCCCGTGCTGCCTCTGAGGACGGCGAAGTGGAAGGAGACCAGCCAGGGCCTGGGCTGGTCACTGCCATAAATCAGCTCCTGCAATCCTTACCACCCTATGAGGTGTGTCGTCTTAATCATGACACCCATTTTGCAGATGAAGAAACAGGCTTGGGGCGGGGGAGCAAAGCAGTGACTTGGCACAAAGGTAACAGCAAAAGGGCGCTCGCTGGGGAGCCCGGGTTCACGCACATGTGCTGACGAGTGAGTAAGGAAGCGGGTGGGGTAATGGGGCCATGAGAGGTATCGGGAAGTGCCAGACTGGGCCCCACCATGGGGAGGATGCCCCAGTGGCCCTGGCTGCTTTCCCTGCCCGGCATCCGTTACTCTCCCCCGCCAGTTCCTGTGGCCCAGGCCTGGCCAAGGGGAGTGTCACAGACCCCAGCTGCCCCCAGCAACAGTATAGCGGGGAGGGGTGTCAAGTGACCCGGGCCATGCTTGTCCCAGCCAAGGAGCATCACCCTGGGGACTTCGCAGGGGCAAAGAGATTGGGGACCCTCCTTCTCCTGGGGTGTTAAGCAGGGGGATGAAGCCTGAGCTGCTGGGGTCACCCCGTGGAGTTGGGCGACTAAAGGGAGGAAATACAAACCGCCACCAGGTGTGCACCTGCTGTGGGTCTTAGCGAGTTAAACACTTGCCACGCATCCTCCCCCTGAAACCGCACAGCCACCCTGCATAGCCAGCGAGATGGTCCCACTTCACAGATGAGGAAACTGAGGCTCAGGGAGGCTAAATCACCTATTGTGCTCCTGCAGCTTTTTTCCCTCCTCCACAAGAAATCCTCCACCTTCTGACGTGTGTAGGATGCTTGCTCCGTGCCATGTGCAGTGATATCATGACTTATCTCACTTTCCCCGCCCCGTGGGGTAAACTGTTGTCATTCCCTGCAGTAGGCAGAACAGTGGTCCCTCAAAGACATCCACGCCCCAATCCCCAGAACCCGTGAATATATTGCTACACACAAGGGGGAATTAAAGTTGCAGTTGGAATGAAGCTGGCTAAAGAGCTGACCTTAGGACAGGGAGATGATACTGGATAACCCAGGTGGGGCAATGTCATCACGAGGGTCCCATAAGTAACAGAAGGAGACATGAAGATGGTCCTGCTGGCCTTGAGGATGGAAAAGGGCCATGAGCCGTGGTGTGCAGTGACCTCTAGAAGCAACAAAGGGCAAGAAAATGGATTCTGCCCTCCGAGCCTCCAGAAAGAAACATCACCCTGATGACACCTTCATTTTAGCCCAGTGAGACCCAATTTGGACTTGTGACTGCCAGAACTCTCAGGTGGTAAATTTGTGTTGATTTAAGCTGCTAAGTTTACAGTAACTGTTAAAGCAGTGATGGGAAACAAACATCCCTGTTTTACGGAGGAGAGGACAGAGGCTCAAAGAGACCAAGTAGCTTGCATGTGATTAGTAGGGGCAGAGAAGGGACCCAAATGACACTGGCTTCCCCACAGTCACTTATCACATCCCACAGGGCTGGGCTGACACTGTCTGCTACTGGTTTCAAAAGGAGTAAAAACTCTCCAAGGTTAGCTAGCTGGGATTTCACGGCAGGTCTGCAGGCCCCCAGCCCCATCCACTGTATGGCCCTGCTGATTTACTGTGTGTTCCTGGAGGGATTTGGGGAGAAAGATAAAAAGGTCTGGTCACAGGTAGGAGATGAGGTGGTAGAGCCAGGTACCACCTCCTTTGGATGGCGCTGGTTCTGCTGACACTGTGTGCAGGACCTCTGATCTCTGGGGTCACGGCCCATGAACCAGACCAGCAACTGCAGCCAAGGACACTGGGGGAAGCAGGTGAGGCCTCAAACCCATCTCCAAGGGGTGCAATGTCCATGAAGGCTTGTATGGTCCAGGAGAGCCTGTCGGCCAGCACCACCTCCCAGCCTACCCCACAGCCACCCACAGGGTGCTGGAGGGTCAGGAACAAATGCCACGAGGAGAAGGAAGACAACTCAGTCCATCTCAGAGACCCTCGACCTGCAAGGCTGCTTTGGCTTCCTTGTCAGCTCCCAGCATGCTGGGACACTCAGCCCAGACAGGGGAAGCATCTAGAATCTACTAGATAGCTTGGTGCCTGCCCTCCCCACACAAATGCAGAGTTCTCAGATCAACCATGGAAATATGATCAAACTTGCTGATTAGAAGACTCTCTTGGGGGGGGTATTTTTTTTTTTTTTTAATCTGGCTGTCCAATTTAAAAATGGCTAAAATGGCAAATTTTATGTTGTGTATGTTTTACCACAATAAAAAAACAACAACGGTATGAGGCTTTTCTAAGAACAATGCACAGACACACAAATTTTGCACCCATTTTCAACGAATTCCCATGGATGGAATCATGGACCAAATGAGGTTACAAACCCTAGTTCTCTGTTACCTCCACCTCCACCAAAGAGCATATCAGTTAAGGATGCGTCTAAATTAAAGCTCCCATCGGCTCTCTTGAATAAGACACATTCACACCTTAGTCTCAAATACTTCATTCAGATAAAGGACTGGACCTATTTTGTAGCAACTTTTGGAATTTTGCTGGTTGGAGTGGGACAGGGCTGGAGCTGCAAAGGACAGACTCCTCAGAGAAGGTCCCTGTGCAGGCACTGCACGTTCGGAGAGCAGGTAGACGTGAAAGCCAAGTTTTGTCTTATTTGGTCAATTTTCTCAAACCCATCTAAGCCCCTTGATTGTACTTTTCTGGGCCTCAGGCATAGGAATAGACCAGTAGACAAGGAAACAAAATTGGTGAGTCCAGAAACAAAGCCATGTGATGGGGAATTTAGCATGTGATGCAAGTACAGAGAAACACTGCCATGTCTAGGGTTGCTGGCGGATGGTTTACAGGTTCAGCTGTAAATGCCCAAACAGCAGAAGTTCTAGAAGACAAGGCAGAAAAACCAGAGCCCTCAAGACTCAAGCACACAAGATTTAAAACACCTATTTCAAGCACAATTGAAGACACAATTAAGTTAAACAAGCAGCAAGCCGTGGGAGAGAGGGGAGATTTGGCTGTCCAGCCCCCTGCCTGGTGATTCTGCACCTGGAGGCCCTAGGCGCAATCTGAATTTCTATCACGCTCCCCCCACCCCCATTGAGTTTGGGAAGCGCCGGCCTAGGGAAAGGGGGAGAAGATTCTAAGACAAAGGGCATGGAGGGGTCACCAGGTGGGCCGGCTGAGTTGAGGCAGCCCAGAGCTGTCTCAATACCTGCCAGCTGGGGAGCCCAGAACACGCCTCTAATTTGGACGGAGGAAGCAGGTACTCACGCGTCCAGGTGAGCGTGGAGGCAACCCCAAGGAGGAAGGGGTTCCCGGCAGGGCGGTGGGGGGCAGGATGACCCCACCATGCCATCATGGCTCCCTCCTCACTGAGGAGGACCCTGGCTGGCCCGCCGTTTCGTTCCCTACCTGGCTTCCTGGAGGTTCTGCCGCTGCCAGGCTGGGTCTGGAGGTTCGTTACACAGCACGGCAGGGGGAGAGAGGGCGGAGAGACAGGGAGGCGTGGCAGCCAGGGCAGGGAAGAGCGAGGCGGAGGCAGCGGGAATTTAAAGGCCCATGGGGGAAGTGGCTGTGGCTCAAGCGATTGAGCTCCCGCCTACCACATGGGAGACTCCTGGTTCGGTTCCCCGTGCCTCCTAAAGAAGATAGTGAGCTGGTGCGACGGGCAGGCGCGGCAAGGTGACACAACAAGAGACACAAGGAGATAAACACAATGAGAGACACGAAGCAGGGAGCGGAGGTGGCTCAAGCGACTGGCTGAGTGCCTTTCTCCCACACGGGAGGTCCCAGGTTCTGTTCCGGGAGCCTCCTAAAAAGAGGGTGAACAGAGAGCAAACAGCGAGGGGAGGATGAAACAAATAAATAAATAAAAAGGCCCACGGGTGGGGTCTCCGTGGGCTGTCGGGGATGTCTGAGGGATTCAAGTAAAAAGGTTCCACGGCTTTTGAGTTAAAATTGCTCCTAGGAACTCTGTACTATCTGCTCAATTTTTCTGTAAATCTAAAGCAGTTTCTATTAAAGTCTCCTTTAAAAAAAGAAAAAGAAAAAAATTACTTCCAGCCCTGCAGCGATGTCACCACGTGGGTCAGGACATCACTGGAAGCGGCTCTCCCCTCACCTTCCAGAAGGGGACCGCCTCTGTGCCAATAGTCTGCTCTCCATAATCCATCCGCTTTCAGCAGCCAGAGGGATCTAGGGATCCTAGGATGCATTTCACTCACAAATCCACACTGAGGAATAAGATACACACTTCACTCACAGGTCCATATTTCAAACATACAGCACTTCGGGGGAGGGGAAGTGGTCAGGGAAGGCTGCCCAGAGTAGGGGCCATTTGAGTTGGGTTTTGAAGAGTGAGTAGGAGTTAGCCAGGCACAGACCAAGGGGGAAGTGTTTCCCACAGGAGAAGCTGTCTGTGCAGAGCCTAGAGGTGAGGAGAGTGAAGACCTGTCCACTGGGTCTGGTTGGTGCATGATGATAACAGACTCAACAAGGGGAGGTCAAGGCTGGGACTGGCTCCCCCTGGCCTCATGGGGTCCCCAATAAGAACGTTGTCCTGAGAGTGCCTGGAGAAGGGAAGGGCATTTTGGAAAGATCCCTGTGGTGTCAAGCCAAGGATGGATTGTGGAGGGCAGGCTACCGGCAGAGAAGCTTGGCGTGCCCAAAACTCACAGGCAGTGTCCAGTAGGGGGTGGGTTAGCTCACACTGGGTGGGGGTTCATGGAAGCCACAGGAAGGTGGCTTTTTCCTCCTGACATTCTGGCCACCTTTCTGTGGCCTGTGTGGGTGACCCTTGTTCCTTTCTCTAGTGGCACTGAATGCTAGAACCTTCTCTGAAAGGCATAGGACAGCAAAAGACAGCAGACTCTGGGTATTTGTGGCTTTAACAGTCACTGCTTGCCTAGCCTTGACCCTAATGTCAGCCCCCTGCAATTTGTACTTGTCTGGGGAGGTGGGATGCCAGCTGTCTGAGGGCAGGAGTGGGCTGCCCTGCCCACCGCCGGAGCCCTCACTCGGTGCTCTGTAAGCAGCTGATGAATGTGCTTGGCTGGAGCTAAGGGCACAGTAAGGTCTGGGGCAGCCCAACCCAAGGTCCCTCGCCAGCCACACAGCTGACGGCTCCATCTCAGCACAGCGCTGTCATTCCATGTGCAGATATGCTCAGGAAGCGATAAAAAAGAAGAAAAAAAAAAAAGGAGCCTGTTTTACCATGCAAAAATAGCCCTGGAGAAGTGTACTGATGTCTGCAATTTGCTCTGAGATATGCCAAAATAATGAAATGGGTTAATGGATGGAGAAAGGGATGGAGAGGTGGACAGAAAGGAGATAAAGCAAGTGCACGCGCAGTAAAATGTCAACAGTAGGTACCTAGATGGTGGATAAATGGGTTTTCACTGAGAAATATGTCAACTTTTTGGTGTTTGGAATTTTTCATACTAAAATATTAGGGGGAAAAAAAATGACCCTGGAAAAAAGGCCAACTGACTTGGAGCTGAGGCAAAGAAGGACGAGAAAGTGGGAAGGTCAAAGAAGGGGAAGAGGTTGGGTTGAGTCGAGGAGGGGCTGCCTCACTTTGGGGGTGGGAACAAGCCCACTGCACGTGCAGGAGAGTGCAGCCCACGGAGAGCATTAGGAGGCTCCGGAATGTGCTGGAGGGAATCAGTGAGGTCGGCCACAAAGAAGCACGAGCTCCTAGATGAGGAGTGAAATGCGAACGGTGACAGAACCGGCAGCCCGCTACGAAGCAGGACTCGCAGACGATTCTTGGGGGAATAAAAGAGCGAGTCAGCAAGGGGAGCCTGGGCTTCAGGGGTGTTCTCGCGTCTCAGGAGCTAACCTGAGGTCCAGTGGGACTTGCAGGGGCAGCCTGGGTTCCTGGCCTGGTCCCACCTCTTACCAGCTGTGTGGCCTTGGGCAAGGCTGAGCCTGGGTTCTCCTGTCAATAGAACGAGGATAGAGTACAACGTCTTCCTCAGAGGCCTGTGTGAAGATGACATGGGACGATCCTTGCTGAATGCCCCGCCCAGGGCCTGGCATGTAGCCAGCAGCCTGTCATCCTGAGCATGCAGCTCTCGTCCACAGTGTGACCTGATCCTTTCTCCCTTCCCCTGGTGACCCACTGTCCCAAGCCCCCCAGGGGAGGAAAGGGAGCCTTGTCATGGGAGGGTACTGCCAGCTGGTGGCCAAGAGGCCTGAGCTCCAGTGTCATCAGCCGGCAGGTGTCACCTTCAGTTCAGGTTTGTAATCAGGCTGCAAAAGCAAAGCAATCCACCTGCAGCTCCACGATAAAGTCGAATCAGAGCCTCCTGCTCCCCACCAGGGAGGGCTGCGTCTCAGCTTATCATCCTCGCCTCCCTTCCTGAGGCAATGCAAAGGTTTTTACGGCACTGCTGTGGGTAGAAATTAATAGCTACCTTCTGAGCTACATCTGAGATAAGGATATACAGCCACATATAGCAGGCTAAGAACTAACCTTGACTCAAACTAGCTCAAGCATAAAAGACATGTATAAGCTCCTGCGACAAAGCCATGGACTTCAGGCACAGCTGGATCCAGGTGTCCAAACGATACCAACAGGACTGGCTCTCTCCCTCCATCTCCAGCTCTGCCCCCCTTTTTGTTGATTCACTCCCCAGCAGGCTTGCTTCACGTCAGCACTGCCAGCCACCTGTCTCCCAGCATTCTCAGCAACAACTTCAAAGGATTTTGACTGGCTTCTATCGGGGATACATGCCCACATCTGGACTAATCATTGTCAAAGGGAACAGAGAACTCTGGCCCACCCCTGAGATGAAAATGTCTGGAAAGGAAAAGGTGTCAGGTAGACTAAAATGAAGAGTTGTTGTTTTGGGGACATGATTTGAATGGTCCCTGTGCATTGAGGAGCGGGTGGGGGTGGGTATTTCTGCAGTTTGGGCCTGTGCACAGCTAACCCCTAAGTGTGGCTTTAGCGTGCTTCATAGAAGGAGAGGCCGGGCCCTGGAGTCAAACGGAGCTGGAGTCTCCTCCCAGTTCTGTCCCTGGGTCACCACGGACACGTGCCTTCACCTCTCTGGGGCTTGCCTTCCTCGTCTGTGAAAGTGATGGATAAATAGTGGTGGGGACTGGAGGTGGCACATGAAATAGTGCCTGGGCCACCTCCAGAGCAGCTCCCTTTTCATCTGCTCTATGGACTAGGCTAAGCTTCCAGTGCTGAAAGGAAGCTTTGAAAACCATGGAGCCTGCACTGGAGGTAGTTGCTCTTTGACTGCCTTCTGAGATGGAAACTTACCCCACATCTTAGCTGTTGCATAAGGATGGATAGCAGAAGGGGAGCTACCCAGGGGGTGCGGCCTGCCTTCTCGTGTGCAGATAATGAGCCAAGTCCAAAGTGCTTCCTTCAAAAAAAATAGTTTATTCCATACATTTTCTGCCCACCATTCCCAGGTAGCAGCTAGAGCCATCCACTTGCCTTTCCCTCCAAAACCAAGAGGGCCTCGCCAGCACTCAAAATCGTGTTCCCAAAGCAGCAGCGAGTCTTCCCGTCCCACCCCCCAGGGATGACTGCTAATTCACCTTCCTCCCGCCCCTTCACTGCCCCCACCCCACCTTTATTTGCCAGAGCTGTCACTGGCTGATGGCAAAACTTCTTTTTAAAAAAACTCAGACATCCTCAAGCATCCTGGCTTGTGGGAGCTTCCCTGGGCAACTCTGCCAGCCTCCAGATTGGCTGAGTGTAACATCTGGTGTCATCCAAGCACACACCACAGCAGCAAATGATAGCAAACTCTCCTTGCCGCCAGCAACCTGGGACCTACTGGAGGGGCAGGAAGTCCCGGGCCCCAGTGCTGGGCAGCCTTCAGAGCCAGGTGCTGCTGGGTGCATCCAGTCCTCCCGAGCAGGTCGGCCTGGTCCTCACGTCTAGTCCTTTGGGACTGACAGCCCTGCCCCTTGGGCCTGAAGCGGCCCTCCCAAGCAGTTGGTGGAGACTGGCAATCTCAGTGGCTATCCCCCGCGAGCAGGCTGGGCCGTGAAGTTCAGGGAGGGCTTTCCCTCCCCTACTGTCTTCCCAACCCAGCAGGAAAAGATGCATGCCGAGGTGGGCGGCTAATCCTGCGGGAGGCCGGCGGGGAGGAAGGGGGCAGGCAGAGGACCGTGAGACCTGTAAAATATTTCTCCAAATGCCCTGGAACCTCGGCCAGACAATTCTGCTCATTTTGCTTTCTCTCTCTCAAAAAACGAACCTCTGCTAATGAGCGCTAAGAACCGCCTGCCAACGGGGCATGCCTAGTGAGTCACTGGGGGCCATTTGGGGGGAAAAAAATGCCCCTTTATTTTCTGAATAAAAAATAAGTCTTACCCTTCTATGGATGACTAGATGATGTCTGAATAAGCATCATTATAAAAATAAGTTTTCTTTTGTCTTGTCTATATATATTTTTTTCCTTGGCCTGTTTATTCTAGCAAAATATACAAGATCCTCAAAATCAGGAGTAAAAAAATAAAGGATTCCATGATCTGATATAAAACAAGCCAAAGGACACCTGGATCCTGCACAATTGAATTTGGCTCAATTCAACTCAGTGATGCAGCAAAAACGTCGTCTGAAGAGACAAAACAAAACAAAACTTCCCGACAATGGCAAGGAGGCGGTTTCCATCTGGAAGGGGCACTCCTGAGCCTTTTATTGAGACGGGAGTGAGTTGTGCGCCAGCAGCCTTGCAGAAAGAATAAAAGCGACCCCCGGAGCTCCTGGCGAGGGCCGCAGGCGGCAGGTCGGCGTGGTTTCTGTCTCGCCCGTGCTGGGAGGTTCAGGGTCAGGTGGAGGCCGGGCTGTCCATGGTGGACAGGAGGTGAGCGAGCTGGGCCCGCTCGGCCGCGCTGAGGTGCTGGCTCATGTGGATCATGCAGTCCATGGCCACCTCCGGGTTTTCTTGAACGAGGCTGCAGGGGAGGGGAAAGGAGGGTGGGGGTCGTTCCTGCCACTCAGTTCGGAGGCCCCTCAGTGGCGGGTCCTCGGCGCGGGGTTCTATCACACTCCTGGGATGAGACTGGAACCCGAAGCTCCTGAGTCCCCCCCTGCGGTGGCCACCGTGGGGTGACGGTCCCACGGGCCGGGAGGGGATACGGCCTCAGGAGACGAGCGATGGCCCTTCCCGTCACTTGCCGTGTGACCTGAGATGAGGCACTTCCCTGAACCTCAGCGTCATCCCCTGCGTAGGGTTGAATTGTATCCCCCGCAAAATACAGGTGAAGCCCTAAGCTGTGAACGTAACCGTACTTGGAAATAGGGTCACTGCAGACGGAACAAAGTAAAGTTAAAATGAGACCACACTGGAGCAGAGCAGGCCCTGATCCAGTATGACTTGTGTCTTTATAAGGAGGGAGAAGACGCGGAGGGGAGAGGGCAGCCACCTGACGGTGGGGCAGGCTGAAGTGCTCAGCTGCAAGCAAGGAATGCAAAGAATGGCCAGAAGCTCAAAGAGGCAAGGAAGGGTGCAGTCCTACAGGAATTTTTTTTTTTTTTTTTTTAGGAGGTACCAGGGATTGAACCCAGGACCTCGTGCATGGGAAGCAGGTGCTCAGCCATTGAGCTACATCTGCTCCCCTCCCCGACAGGTTTCAGAAGGAGCCCTGCCAACACCGCGGTCTAGACTTCTACCCTCCAAAACTGTGAGACAATACATTTCTGTTGTTTGACGCCACTAAGTTTCTGGCACTTGGTTAACAGCAGCACTAGGACAATAATACATCTTCCAAATGAGGTCCCGTGTGCTCTGCTACTTCACAAGGGTCCCACGGGAACAAGGGGAGCAAAGGCCCTGGAAAAGCTGACACCGGAATGGGAGCCAGCCCCCTAAGGCCCACTGGTTCAGAATTTGGGTTCTACAGCCAAATTCTCTAGCCGTGACCTTGGACGAGCCACTCCACGTATTACAAGGATCAAGCATTGCAAGTCGTCTCCTGCCCCTGCTGAGGCCTGTGCAGGGGGAGGGGGCCCTGGGGACCAAGTGGTCCCTGAGCCTGCGCCTGAGGTCCGGGGACTGCACGGTGTGGTGGGCACAGCCTGGTGGTTAAGAGAGGCCGCTCTGGAGGCAGGCGGCGGGATTCGAACCTGGGTGAGCACGCGGGCAGGTAGAGAGGCGGGGCGGCCACTCACCCTCGGATGGTCTTGAGGACAAAGTCACGCTTCAGGTACTTGATGTTCTCGCGGATGGGGGAGTGCGGGCCATCCTGGGCCTGCCAGTGCTGCTCTAGCCACTGCACCACAGCTTGGTTGTTGTCCCACAGGTAGGCCTGGACGGGGAGGACGTGGCTGGGTGGGTCTGCTCCAGTGCCCACGCTCACGGGTGCCCAACCGCCCACCTGCCCTCGGCCTCCCAAGCCCACCTGCTGCAGCCCCCCACACCCATGTGCCAGCCTGCCCTCAGCCCCCCATGTCTACGTGCAAACATACCTAACCTCAGCGCCCCGTTCCTATGTGCCCGCTTGCCCTTGACACCCCCCAAGTCCCTGCACTGCTGCCTGCCCACCACCCACCCCCCAGGCCCACCTTCACGGCCCCCTCCGTCTCCATGAACCAGCGGCGCAGCATGGACTGGATGTGCACGTGGCTCA